>CAAKHF010024147.1:2484-16828 GCA_901007745.1 Hippocampus kuda | reverse complement strand
TTAGGACCTGAATATTATTTCTGCAGGAGAGCCACATGATGCAATACCCCCCCCCCCCCCCCCCGTCAGTCTGGAAAAAAAAATCTAGTATACAATACCTCTGACAGTGTTGGGTTTAGTGTTTTGGTTTTGCTGTTGAAAAGACTAAACAAGCCTAATTTATTTCAGCAACAGTTTGGTATGGAAATAATAGGAAGGAAAAATGAATGGCTAAAATGAACTTATCTTGATTTACACGAGACCAAAATGGAATTCTTGTTGGCATGACGGTGTCATATCTGGTAGCAGCTTCCTCACAAGGTTATGTAGTTTATACAGATCTCTTTTTTTGTTTCTTCCCCTGTTTTATCAGTTGTGTGTGATTTTCACAACTGTAGCCCCAACCAGGTGCCGATTTTAGCCTCTGACTCATCTTAGCTCTCAAGTCAGCAAAAACAACAACAAACTTGAATTATGAACAATATCAAGACAAAATGGTTACAGTCTCATCTTTCAAGTCCCATCTTTAAATGCATGACACTAAAAGATCCACGATGGTATTGGTTACAATTGGAGAATACTTGCATTTTCGGTCCTTTTACATTGTGCCGTCTATGCATTTTCTTCATTATTAATATCGATGACAACAGCGCAAACAAAGCGGCCGATTACTGTGACGCCAGCGTCCTTTTTACTTGCTACAAGGGTGAGACAAGTACAAATGACACCTGCCTGCTCTGCCTGTATAATAGAGAATGGCATTGACTGATTGATATTGTAATTCTGGCAGTGAAGTAATGTTTTACAGCATGCCTAAAGACAGTGGTAGATGGCCCTCCCCGCTGAGCACCTTTTCTTCTTTATGGATCTGCCAAGCGCTGAGGACTGGTTAAATGCTGTCAATCATTGATTTTGCACTGACAGCAGAGTGATAGCTGCCGTGATTGAAGGAGTCTGGCTTTTGTCTTTGTCTCCTATGCTGCAAAAAAAAAATAAAATAAATAAATTCCTTCTTTTACCACTCAGCCCCCAACCCCGCTTTTCTTTCCCGCTCTCGCCTTTTTCAGCAAATGGGCATCAACGGGCCATGAAATAATCAATGCTGATGATCCATCTTGGAGCCTGTCGATATGTTAATGAGCACGCCTCATCGTTATTGCCGCCAGGTCATAAATCACTGCCTCTTACCAGAATGCACAGCAGCTGGTGCAGCAAACCGCGGGCCAGGAATAAAACACTGTCTTTTAACGATTAATGTCCAAACATTCGGCTGCCCTGTGCCTTGATTGTTTTCACATGCCAAAAAAGTGCGACAGATTGTAAATCAATAAAACAATAAGACAAAGTGTTTTAATAAAGGGAGCAGTTGTGAGTAAATCATTGCGGTTCCCGGGTTAGAAATAATTGGATACCTGCTACGCGCAAGTCTTTTTTATTTTTTATTTTTAGGTTACAAATGCCTTTGTCGCTGTGTGCTGGGAGACGATGGAGCGCTTGCTTTCAGCCTTACATTTTTTTTCTCCCAAATAGCTTCGAACAACCACCACGTTTCCATTAACACCATTGGGGAGAGTGTCTCGATGTAAATATGTCACCTTTTGTATTCTAATATAATGAAAACAATGTATTAGCCAAGTATTCATTATATGATTGCAGTAGCAAGCATTCCCATCTCACCTTTTCCCAGCCTGGTTTGGGACAGATGTTGTTTTTTTTTTTCTCTTCGAAATAGTGTCACACAATTCTGACAACCATGCCGCAGCGAACACATGAGAAGGAACAAGACATTCTAACGAATAACAAGGAGAAGTATGAGTTTCTCCTGCACTTACCCCTCAGTATTAGAGCTGTTGACTAATTTCACTAAAGAGGAGACCATGAGGGCCATGGGAGCAATTTGGAAAATGTGAAGTTAACTGCTGCAGCATCCCGAGCTATGGCTGAGAAAGAGCCTAAGCTGAGCAAACAAATAACAACAATGGGGCAGAACAAGGGGATCCCATATTAACTTATTTGTAGCTGTTGACTCATTTTCTTCAAGATGAGTCTACTCATGTGGGTGGAAGCAAAGTGGAGACTGTGGAGTTAATACTGGATCATTTTGACCTAATGTGCAGCTGCAGGCTAAGCAAAGATTAGCATATCCTCATTCATGTGTTTTTCCTCATCGTTTGTTGCTGGCTGAAATTTAGGGTACCTAATGTTTTATGTTTGGTTGTTTTGTTTTGTAGTCTTTAGCACACAACAGGAATTTTGGTCCTTTTTTTTTTATCAACTCAGAATTGCTGAACTTTTGGGGCGTCATAACTCGAAGGTACCGCTGTGTTATGAGCTGGTAAACAGTAAAAACAACAAGCGGTATTTCCTCACTCTTTTTGTTTTCATCTTCAAACATCCAAGTGCAGTCTGCGATCCTCCCTTTGGTTTCCAGAACCAAATAGCATGTGCAGGCAGTGGACACTCCAATTATTCACAGGCACCGAATTGACTTCAGCCTCTTGACAGCTCGAATTCCTGTGGCCTAAATCACGCTGGCAATAAAGCACAGCTCTGCATTTTTTCTCCCTGGCTGCTAAGTATTATCATGATGAATCTGCTGCTCGGGCGTGTGCTCGCTCGAGGCGGACGCAGCAGCAGTTGTTTAAGTTTTCCAAAATAAATAGAGAATAATTCAACAGAGACAGATATAGCAGAGAGGAGTCTGGGTAATGGCAGAGTTTGACTTGTGGAAGTTGCCTTTCTAAATTGTTTTTGTTACTCAGATAAGGAACATTAACTCCAGATGTCAAGCCGAGTAAATAATGTATCAGTCCACTTCAATGAGGAAAATGGAGATTTCTTTTGAACCATCATCTATCAATATCTGCGCTCTTCCTACACGTCTGAATGTGCTAACCACCGAGCCATGTCAAATTTGATCAGTTTTCCACTGCGTCTTACCGTTTGGGAACAGATGGGCCCTGTGCGTCAATGTGTTAACGTGTTGCCCTACAACATACACGATCATTTAATGAGACCCGGCTGCCATTTATTGTTACTTAAAAAGAAGGCTTGCCGTTTCTTTTTTCACATGAATGCTCACAACTTTAGGGAAACTAAGCTAGGTAATCTTGAACAATTCATAATTCTATCTATTTATCAAGAATCGATTCACCTATAAAGTTGGCTTTTTAGCTATACATCAAGCCAGCTGTCTACATGTCTACCTAGCAATCTACCGGTAGCTTTCAAACTAGCTATCCCTATTGAGCTGGCTACTTACCGCTTAAATTCGCAAGTTATGTAATGAGCTAACTTGCTACCTACCTAGTCAGCTCATTACCTATCAAGTAAGATAACTATCTATTGAGTTTGCAATGTAGCTCCCGGACCAACTATCTACTTGCCAAGCTATCTGTTTATCAAGCTACTTACTGTGCTAGCTATCAAGTGAGATAGCGATCAAGCTAGCTATCTGGTTATTGTCTTGCTATTAAGTTAAGTATTAAGCTAGCTGTCCACCAATTCTTCTACCGATCAAGCGAGCTACTTGTTGAGAAAGCTAGCTCCCGATCAAGCAAACCATCTTTCTGGTCAGTCGTTTGCATGAGCTCAGTGACCTTATAATTTTCGAAAACGGTTTCAACATAGCACATCATTTCAATATAATGACATTCAGAATTACACATGCTTGAGGCTGCCTCGGAATAACTGTTGATAGGGACAATCAGCAAGGAGTGAAAAAATATTTAACACCTTTGGCAGTGGAGCAGAGACTGGCCCACCAAAACCTCTATTAATTCGTAGCTAAACTCGCCGGTGCAGGCATGGAGAATTAGTGTGAATCCACCGCACTTGTGGCATTTTAATGAATGTTAATTAGGCTCCATAAACGTAACCCAGAAAGAGAGCCGTTTTACTGGTATGGTGAGCATTAGCGCACATTCACAATATCACACGCGCTTTCACAAACATCACACCTGATAATTATACTTTTGCTAACCATCAGATAAGGGTGTAGTCCTGCCTCCTTGCTTGTATTATGATAGTTACCGGTCTCACTCCTTTGTTCTTTGAGGAAGTATACATGGTCTGGCACGGAACACTTAATGCTCGTATTGAATGTTTGCACTTACATGGAAATGTACAAAAAGAACGCCGCCTGTTAATACAGCATCTCATGTTTTTAGCTGCATGCCACATGTCACATGTTTGCAGTTTGCAGGGATGGCAATCATATTCACACAATATACTTAAGTAGCGAATCCTTGTGTAGGACCAAAAATACAAGTACTGATTCTACTGCTTTACTTCAGGAAAAGTAAAAAGTACAGCTTGTATTTTAGGAAGGAGTAGACAGTCCATGTATCTGTTTTCAACTGTAAGAAGTAAAGAAAATTGTCAGAAAAAAATATGTAAAGTACAAATAAATGAAAAATCTGCTTCTGTACAGTAATGAAGTATCTGTACTTCCCACAACTGACAGCTTTGCACATCAGCAGTGTGCGTCACTGTCATGGCATCCTCCCTGGGCTGTAACGTAAAACTTTTGTGGCTTTGGGCACTGCTCACTTTTCAATCATCGGGCTGGCGCATCATTGGGTCATGTTAAAACACACAGCAAAGCAGTCGGAGCCCCTGCAGCATGTTAGTACCTTGACTCTTGCCAGCAATGTCAACTCTTCTTTGGGGTTGATTTACACTGTTATTGACAGCTATAATTATTATGAGGGCAATAATTGCGGCTTCAAACCACCAAATGTTGTGAGAACGACCACGGCTCTGGTGCTTTTATACAGTGCCAGTAAAATTATAGATAAGTTTAATATACTGCATGGAGCACCAGGCGTCTAATACGGTTAAAACTCCATTGTAACTGTCAACTTTACAGATGTCGTGTCTGCTGTCTAGGTGGTGAATGTTGTGGCAATGACGTTTAGCTAAACATACGAATGTTTACCCTTGTTTTTTCTTGAGTGCATTCCTTCTTTTTATTTTTGGTCGCAAACTGGAGGTGGCAATTCCGCAGTAATTCCAGCAAAGCTCCTGAAGCACAAGGAAAGTAAGCAACACTGGGCGTTTACATTTTTCAGTTTCTTCACGGGTATCCCGCGGGAATCACACGGGATGGGAGTCAACGTTCCCTTTTATTTGGACAGGACAGCAATTTTGTCTGTGGTAGTGGGATAGAATGGGAGTGAAAATCCACTCCCGTGTGACGCTTAAACCCACACTTTGTCGGTCAGGCTTTTTAGATGTGCTAGGTTGTTCTTCCTCAGACACAGTGGTTTAAAAAAAAAAAAAACAAATTAAAAATCTCATTGTCGAAATGTTGGTAAAATACAGAGATGGTTATCTTCTGTTTGACAAAATCCCTTCATATAGAAAATTAATATTCACTTAATGATGAAAAAAAACCTCAATTTACCGTCACTAATCTCATGACGGCAAACTGGTTGGATTAACGGTGCTTCTGCTGATTGCAGTCAAATTGCAGACTCCGACTTTTTTCCCTCAGCCGTTTCAAAACACGATCGATCCACAATCGATTCCACACAATTGACAGAATTAATCATTACGCGCATGCCTAGTATCTTTGAAGTTGTGCAATTTAGTCGAGGTCCAATTGATGGTAGCTGGCCCTCAGGTGACTTGTGTACAAAGCTCCCATTTGTCCATGATTAATAACGTGAGTCGACGTTGATGCTGATGGATGTATTCCACATTGAGAAAAGCTGAAACACATTAAAATGTACGGTATGTAAATATTCATTTTCTTGACACTGTATATGCATGAGGGACCACTGTTGTTGTCTCACAAGGCGCCAAGCTTTTGGCTCAGGCCTTGGGGCTCTCGCCATGAAACACTTTATCATGTTTTTAGTCCTCATGAATAATTAAAAAAAAAGAAAAAAAAAAGAATTACTTGCCATGTACAAAATTCATATGCTGGCACAGCGAGGGAGGGTGTGCTTGATACACGAAAATTAATTTTCCTTTCTCCGTGAGTGTGACGGGAAATCAATTAATCTTGATGTATTATTTCACGCCGGGCAGGGCGGCAGCGGCGGCACAGAGAGTGGCTACAGCTGTTCTCATTGGAGAGGTCATATATTATACTTGGCGGCTTTGACAGCTGCTGAAGGAAAAGGCTGAAGGATATCAGGCAGGTGTAGCAAGCTGGCAATAAACAAATAAATAAATATTAGGGTACACCAATCGTTGCCAGCAAAATAAAGTTATGGCAGGAAGAATGAATTACAGGATCAATTCTTTTGGACTTCTCCCTCCCCCCTAAAAAAAACAAAACAAAAAAACAACAACAAAAAATGCTGTGACTGGCTGCTGACATTGTTAGCGATGTTCCCGTTTGTTTGATGAACTCGTCATGTTGCGCTATTTATTTACTTGCGTCTCCTCTTTTGCCTTTTCGGTGTTTGCGTGGAGTCATGGGAGGAAAAGGGAGGGCTGTTGGAATTGAGATTTACTACCCGTCAGATAAATGTGTCCAAGTAATATAACACTGGGGATAGAGTGACAGAGCTATTTACTGCCTGCTTTAAAGTTTTATAACTTGTCACACTTTGTACAGGTTGTTGTCTGTGCCTTGGCGATGTCCCGGCATCACCGCCCGTGAATGGGAAAACAGGTTCAGATGATTACTTTTTTTTCATGGGAGTGAGAGGAGCTAAGTAAAACTAGAAAGATTGCGAGTTCAAGAAGCGCGTTCCTATTCTGTCCCAAAGGTGGCGACGTAACTCCAACCGGGACACAATTTGTACATTTGAACACAGTTGTAATTATATAATTCCGATAAATATTTATTTGGAAACAATTCTTGTAAAAGAGCACGAAATTAGCTTGCGTGACGACATACGGTATTATTTTACTGATTTTTTTTTTTTTTGTAAACGTCATATGTTGGACCGTCATTAACCGAAGATCGTGTCGGATTCAATTCAATTTGGATTTGATATTTCGGCCAGTACGAGCTCACCTGTAATGCGATGATTTTTATTTCTTGGAGCAGATTGATGGACGTGATGAGGTAAAACATCGGTGGAGCGAACATTTTCGACATTGTGAAACTTCCCATTTCCTACTCACGTTCAAAATTTCCTCGTGACAAGAAAAGGAACCCTGATGAACTCTGATGCCTTCGAAAACACTCGCGGCTGGGACAGGTTTAGTGTTTATAAAACACTTGAACAGAAATGTGTATTGCTAAAGGTAATGTCTTTTTATTTGAGCGTAATTGGGCCCCTGTTCTCCACCTGAATGTGAAAGAAAAAAATCTCGGTTAGTGAAAGGTTTGCTGGTTTTCCCTGGGCGTCGTCCGTACTGCCGTAAATTCCTTTCCATTTATGAACAGATTTCACTGGTCAACAGGACTGGTAATCAACAATCAGTAAACATCTGTTACAATCCATTAATAACCTGCCGCTGCAGATTTACGGCCGGCCCGACGGCTGTCGCGAATGTATTCCCATCGGCGACGAGGGGGCAGCTTGGAGCGGAGGCGGCCAGTGCCATTTGTAAATGGGAGACAAATTACAGAGCGGGAGACAACTAAATTAAAGCTCCAAATGACCGCGGCCAGATGGAGCTCGATAGAACAAATGGAACAAGTTGTGGAGGTGCCAGTTGTACAGACGCTGAGGGACACTGAGGGGGAATTGATTCAGGAGGGCCAGTGGGCGAGCAGATGAAAAGGTTATAGTAACACTTACAGCATGACCACTGGAGGCTCATCTGCCTGCCAGCTTTATGTCGCACATATGCACCAATGTCATTGGAACCAATAAATCTTGCGACTATGCGATGGCTGTGGCGTGAAAGTCGAGTTCATGTTGGTTTTAACATTTTCGAATGGAATTTGAGCGGTGAATGTTGCCGCCTCACAGCTCAGAGTTCAAGTCTTGGCTTTCTTGTGCTGCGTTAATTTCGTGGGTCTTAAAAATGGCCGTCGTCCGATATTGGGTGTTCACCTGTCTGGGATCGGCTGCGACTCACCTGCAAACCTAATGAGGGCGAGCACTCGATGGAAGTTGACCTGCCGAAGCTGCTTCATGTGGTCAGATGTATTTGTTTTTCAGGCAATGGTGAAGCAGGATTTAACTCGATGTCCAAGGTCATTTTGTGATGTTTGTCATGGGGAAGGCAGCCCGGTGGTCCAGCGCGTCGACCTCACAGTGTAGAGTTACCGAGTTCAATTCCAGCTCCTGCCTCCCTGTGTGGAGTTTGCATATTCTCCCCGGGCCTGCGTGGGTTTTCTCCGGGTACTCCGGTTTCCTCCCACATTCCAAAAACATACATTGCAGGCTGATTAAATACTCTAAATTGTCCTTAGGTGTGGGTGTGAGCGTGGATGGTTCTGTGTGCCCTGCGAATGGCTGGCAACCGGTTCAGGGTGTTCCCCGCCGACTGCCCGAAGACGGCTTGGATCGGCTCCAGCACCCCCCGTGGCCCTTGTAAAGATTAAGCGAATCAGAAAATGGATGGATGGATGGATGTCCTGAGGATTGATTCTAATCTCGAGAGGGCTGGTATCAAAGTGCACAGGTTCCAACTGTTTCATCCAAATATGTACTGCAAAAATGACTTAACTCCCATGATAGCGTTGCTGAAGTCTTGGCACACGGAAAAAAAAAATACAGGTAACGTTGTCACCATCGGAACAGAACTCTGCAGTAAACCTAGAAGCCCCGTATCGATATTTCAGTATTGAGCCGCCCGACACTCCATTGCGTGCGTGCGCTCGACCAAGACAGACGAGCGCCTTTGTGTGCCTTGTAAACGGCTTTGCAGTCGCGGTACGAGTAGCGCATTTGTTTGGGTTAAAGACCGCTTGTTAATGAAACAGATCATGAACGTTGTCATTCTGATAATGCACTGCGGTACTTTGGTCCAGGTGTAATCTTTTATTTATGACCGTTTTTCAAAAGGAAAAAAAAAAAAAAACCAAACATCTTTGTGTTGGTTCTGTTTGCCGCACACAAAACCATCAGTATTTACTGGGCACATTTGTCCCCGTGGCACGTGAAGATCATGGAGTTTGAGCAGGAGATTAGCTTTGGGTTAATGAAGTCTGGAGTACAGAGAGAAATGGTTATTACTCTGTAATGTGGAGTCTTTTAATTTCCACCGTGGCAGTCTGGCCTTAATGTGTTATTTTACATTCACTTTTAGATTGCTTAAAGTGGTCACCGCTATTTGTCTTACTCATTTAAAACTCCATTATTCAGATGAGCTCGCCGATGATACATTAGGCCTCTCCCACAGTGTCTTCCGTTTGCTTGCTGAATAATAAAATATTCCTCACCAGGGACGTTCGTCGTGCACAGTCTTCCTCTGTGACATACATAAGCTGTTAACACATAATATGCCGCCATTTGTTTTTTAAATCTCCGCCATTTATCCTTTTTTTTTTTCCCCGTACTCTTGAAGCGTCATTATGGGAATCCCTGCTCTCATCACTCATCCAAAATCCCATTTTTGTTTTTCCGTAGGTGATCCCCCACCCCGCTCACCCTCCCCCCCTCACTCGCTTGCTTACAGTGGCCCTCTCCTTACCTTCTGATAAAGGAGGCAGGAAGTGACAGGGACTATTTGTTATGAGCGGGAGACAGGGGCGACATGCACTTGATTATAAAATGTGGAGACGTGCAGAGGTCGGATAAACAATTTGCCACCGAACTTGGCTACCCATGATGCACTCTGCTCTCTATATCCTAAGGGAGGTGATGCTTTAAGGGGCAGGTAGGCGGGGAGGTACGGGGGGGCTCTGGCTGATGGCAGTCGGGCTTCTCTCTCTCCGGGTTAATTCACAGGATGAAAAGCTGCTCGCTGTGATGTGTCATATATCAAAGACAGGGCATCTGTAATCTTTGCTCAAGGGCACAGATAACAGACAGATAGACATGTGAATGAGATTGGGAGGGGTGGAAGAAAAAAAAGCAACTCATCCTTTTCTGCTACCACCACGGAGGAGATAAAAGAAGATTTATGACTCATCTCGGACCACATGCCGGCTGCCCGCTCCATTTTTCAGCCCCTCCAAAAATTGGTAGTGGAAAGCAATCTGCTTGTCAGTGTGTCCATCAGGTGCTTCAAGACAAAATTGGGTCCTTTGGGCTTTCCCCTCCCCCTTCTTTTTCCTTATAGCAGTTTGTTTTTAAATGGTTTCAATAAATATACAATATGTAAGGGTGTAAGGACCTTTTATCGCAAAGTCTTTTAAACGTGATGGACTCTCCTTCTTTTCTTAGACAGTTCTCGAACCTTTGCTATTTTGAAATGCAAAGAACTCAAAAGAGCAAAAGTATTAGTGTGCATGACACGTTTAAGACGTTTAATCGATGGATAATCACGGTTCTGTACATACCTTGGTGTCAAGGTTCTGGTTTGGGTCACGCTGGGGTCAGTAAGGGAACAAAAAGAATAGCGCTAGTTCTGACATTCGCTAGCCAGTGACTGAGTTGCATTGGATTTGTTTCCAGAAGACAGGTGTGGCTCACTCTCAAGGCAGTTACTCTTTCTGTCCCTTCCCTAATATGTCGTGTGGGAAAGCAGTACAACCCCCATATCGATAAAGCCGAATATGAATACGCGTACTCAAACTTGGCACCCCAAATAAGTACCATGTGTTGTGCTTGTGATAACTTTGTCTATCATCAACGTCAACCCTTATCCGTATAACCCACAGGTGTCAAACTCAAGACCCGGGGACCAGATCTGGCCCGCCGCATCATTTGAAGTGGCCCGCGAAAGCAAATCAAACATGTCAACTTTCATGATGCGTGATAAAATCGTGACCAAAATTTTAAATTCTCATTTTCAATGAATAAGAATGATACTGTAAGCATTTTCTTGTTACCAAACCCCTCATTATAGTAATTTAAGCAATAGGTGAATAAACTGTTATTCTTGACTTCTTCATATGGTTTCAGTCGTAATGGCCCTACAAAGAAAACTAACTAAAATCTGGCCCGCGACAAAAATGAGTTTGACACCCGTGCTATAACCCATCCGTGATCCGATTCAGATCTGTAACCAATAATGAAACAATGAAATTCATTTTCTGTGACCGTATGGGCTGCCAAGTACGTGTCTGTCTCCTGCGCCAAATCCACCTTTGAGACGACACAATGGCAGTTTAACCAACAATATGTCCTACATGTGGGTCAATGTATGCCGAGTAATGTAACATATAACCTGTTTTTGCATATTGGCCCGACCTGCTGTTCATGTCTAGACCAGTCGCCAAATGTGACATCTGCTCCAAGATGAAAACCTTTAATGTCAGCGGTCGGGCGCCAGCGAAAATGGAGTCGTCGTCTGTCACTCTCTTTCAGTCGTCTTTCAAATGACAGTTTGTCGCAGTGTGCGCTTGAGGAATAACCGTTTTTCATAATAATACATCAGTCCGAGCCCTTTCTGAAACTTTCTTAGCCGAGGAGGGAGGAGACTGATCCAACTAAATTTTCAACTTAAATAACATGTCAGAGTTGGAGATCAAGCAGCGCTAGTGCGGGACCTAAATCTCAAAGAACTTTTCGGTCAGAACATTTACGCAAATCTGACTGTTTTTATGTTATTTCTGCATCGCGTATTAGACCCTAATCATGGACTAATAAAATAGTTCCGGATTTCGAACAAATCGCTTTTGCAAACGCCTTCTGGAACGGATTATGGTCGAAAACCGAGGTATGACTGTACTATGGAGGTGTCATTTGAGGTCCCTGGAACAGTTGCATAAATCAAGTTGTTGACGTAGCAGACGTAGCTTAACTGTAGTAGGTGGTGCTAGAAAGAAGATTTGAAATAAAGCTACCAAAAAAACAAAAAAAACTCCAACCAAAAAACCACCAAACAACATTGTTAAATCGGCAAGGTGAATAGCCTGATGAAGTAAACACAAAATACACACATCATATGTAGAGTTTCTGAAACTTTTATTATTATTATTATAAAGGACTAGAGGGGCGGTATTGAACCTGTCCTAAATAAAGTTCCCTGGAATTGACAAAGCCAAAGCCTAAACCTGTACAACCGTAAGTCGTGGCCCAGGCTTCCAAGTCACTGGTGAAAAGTCTCATATAAGCTCACCTGCAGATGATTTGAAAGCGATCATTTTCTCGACTTCATAGCTGAAAATTGCCATTGATTCGCTGGATGACAGATGCTAAGAGGCCCTCCTATTGACGCCGACCGCCATCGACGCTTTCAGTAAATTCCTCATCTAATTAACATGCCCGGGCCAAATGATACACCTTTGTATTCTGAGAGGATGTCGATGGATGCGGGGCGCATTGTTCTAGAAGGACTTATTGAGCTGCTTGTCACCGCACCGTGATTTAAGACATAACGGAGAATGTTTCTTTTTGTGTGGCATAATTAAAGCTGCTTTATGGGCTGCACCAAGACCGCTCAGGATGCCAGAGAAGAGAAGATCATGACATTGATAGAATGTAGGGGTTTTTTTTTGTCTCCTTCAGTCAATAGTCGTCCACCCTTTTGACACTCTCATTGTTGTCATGCGTTGCGAGGGAATCGTTCTTCGACTGAAGCAACGTTAGCCAGGCGATTTAGTTTCTGAACAAATTTTTGACCCTATTGTAACTTTGTGATGAAGGTTTATTGGCGGTTGGAAAATCTTTTCCCAGCAATGCATAGTTTACGAAAGGATTTAGGGAAGCTTCCCAAAGTTACGAAGAATGAAGTTGCTTATGCAGCAGCATCACAATAATTTGTCACGCAGCACAACGAGGCACGCTCAGTTACCGCTGGACTGACTTCTTCAGTGGCTTGCTTTATATAATTATGGCCTCAAGGTATTTTTCATACAAATACAGTATTTACCGTTGGCGTAAGTTCGTGGCAGGTTACGTCAAAGCCATATCATCGTGTCGCGAACCGTGCAACCCCTTGTCGTGTGACCACAATGTGTAGCGCTTTTTAAACTCTGATTTGATTTGCTTCTGAAGTGCCGGCCATCGCTGACTGTGACGCTCGAAACACATCATTTGGATCGGCTTCTTGCCATTCAATTTTGGATAAAGAAAAGCTAGAACGTGCAAGATACATTTTTACTTATTTAAGGCAATCCATTGGGCCTGGTTGAAGTGCAGTGAGAGAACCATTTTATTTATTTATTTTCAAAAATAATGTTGGTTTACATCCAAATTGGACATTTGAGACAACCTAATTTCAAGTTATCACTAAATCTGGCAGCAACACTGCAGTAATCCTGTAGTTTACAGTCGCTTCTTGGGATAGCGCCTCTTGTGACAGCAATAATCTCCAGCAGTTCACCCCCGTGGACTTCGAAGATATTTGACAGGTTCTCTGCTGCAATTGTACATCTGAACCTGCCAGCGCCTCCGGCAGGTGCCAGAACCTGACACCGACTGAAGGCACGGGCGCAATGCGGCTGGTGATGGCGATGGCTGGGAGGGGGGCTCATTGAGGGGGGGCTTCCAAGTAACATGATGCTGGGGTCTTCTGCCTTGTGCCCACAGTGGCCCTCAACCACCACTCAGCGGCTCTGCTGGATAGCTAACGGCTTACATTACTTGACTGTGGGTAAAGAAAGCTCATTGTCGGGAGGCACAGAATTCAAGAGGGGTGGGGGGCGGGTAGCGGTGTAATCCTGGCTCTGTCCTGGATCAGTCAGTTCGGATTTCACACAGACCCCACGATCACACAAGGGGGCCCCTGGATGTGAGTTACCGAGGCAGCAACAACACCTCTGTCCTTGCAGCAGCAGAAAACAAATATGGTGGCAGTTTTTATCCGCTAACCTACTGTTGTTTTGTACAAAGGAAATGACACCAGTCATGAGATGGTTGATGGTTGTGCACTTCTCAGCATAGTACAGGTTTCTAAAAATCTTGCCATTACAGTATTGATTGTAGAGGATATCCGCCCACGTCACAGGTTGCCCAAGTCCCATCCAAAGATTTTGCACGAATATCAAAACAGGTATTTTGTTGCCTCGCTACTTGAATTAATGATCTTGCTTTCGAGTGAATGGATGCAAGACGAATGCTAACTTCGGGTTGTCGGACGGAGACAATTCCTTTTAACACGACAGGGAGGGAAAAGTCAATGTCAGGCGTTCAACTTGACAGCTCAGCCCCCGTTTTTGCGATTCCAGTTTCACACACGTGCCGCCAGAACCTTTTCTTCGACCTCAGAAGCCGTGGAAAATGTCTGGTTGGCTTGCGACATACTCATGCAGCCAACTTCACACACACACACACACACACAACCTCCCTTTTTGAATGACACATTTTTCATTCCGTTGTCAGTTAATAATAATTTCACATGAACAGGCATTAAGGTTGCCCTTGGCTTGTGTGTCCAACTCGTCGTCGTTTCTTCA
>CAAKHF010024146.1:27937-38377 GCA_901007745.1 Hippocampus kuda | reverse complement strand
CTGACCATCTCATGGTCAGATCCAAACTCCTCATGAGCATTCAACCCCGTCATCCAAGGACAGCTCCCAATAAAAGGCTCAACTGTGCAGCATTGAACAACCTCACCACCAAAGCCAACCTCCGAGAACTCCTTGCTGAAAACCTTGACAAGATCCCGGAGGAATCAGGTGACTGGCCGGCTCTGCACCAGGCTATCCAGAGCACAGCCTCGGAGGTGCTTGGCCAGTCAAGGAGACGCCACCAGGATTGGTTTGACTGCAACTCAACCGAGATACATACACTTCTGAAAGCAAAGCATGAGGCCCATAAAGCTCTCCTGTCCTGCCCTACATCTCTCACCCGTAAAGCCACCTTTTCTGCAGTTAGAACAGTGACCCAGCGAGCACTCCGTATCATGGAGGACACCTGGTGGGTGCAGAAGGCAAATGAGATCCAAAACCTGGCGGACTGTAACAACACCCAGGGCTTCTACAATGCCATCAAAGCACTGTATGGTCCCAAGAAGCGGGCAATTGCTCCAGTCCGATCAGCTGATGGCTCTGCCTCCTAAAGGACCACCATGAGATCCTTGCCCGTTGGGCAAACCACTTTGAAAACCTTCTCAACCACACCAACCCTGTCAACCCACACATTCTGGACAATCTTCCAGACCTGCCAACAGTCATGAGCCTCGACACCCCACCATCCTATTCTGAAACCCAGCAAGCCATTGCGGGCCTAAAGAATAACAAAAGCGCTGGACCTGATGGCATCCCCGCAGAGGTTTTCAAACACGGAGGTTATCTCCTCACGCGCCGACTGCACCTCCTGATTCAAAACATCTGGGAACATGGGACCGTCCCGCAGGATTGGAAGGATGCTAACATCGTGTTATTTATAAGCAGAAAGGGGACAGAGCAGCCTGTGGGAATAGCCGAGGAATCTCTCTCCTCTCCACCGCAGGAAAGATCTTGGCCAAAATCATGCTCAGCAGGCTGGTCAAGCACATTCAGAAGGTGTGCTTCCAGAAACTCAGTGGGCTACCGGAAGACTAGATCCACCATTGACATGATCTTTGTTTTAAGACAGCTAATGGAGAAAAGCAGAGAACATCACAAGGACCTGTACATAGCCTTCATCGACCTCAGCAAAGCCTTTGACACCATCAACCGTGAGTTGCTCTGGAAACACCTCTCCAAACTTGGGGTGCCACCCAAGTTTCTCTGCATCTCCAGCAGCTGCATGATGGGATGCAAGCCAGAGTGCTCATCGGGGGACTCCAGTCAGAGCTCTTCAAGGTAAAGTTGGGGTGAAGCAGGGCTGTGTCTTGGCTCCAGTGCTTTTAACATCCTCCTCTCTGCCATCACGTGCCTCTTCCACCGTGGCATGGGACATGAAGACGGTGTCCATATGGAGTACCGCCTAGACGGAAGCCTCTTCAACATCAGACGGCTCCAGGCTCACACAAAGACAAAAATCTGTCAGATCTGTGAGCTTCAGTATGCTGATGACTGCACTATACTAGCTCACAGCTCAAACTCTATGCAGCACGCCCTGGACACCATTTCCAATCTGTACCAATCCTTTGGTCTTCAGATCAACATTAAAAAAACTGAGGTCATGTTCCAACTCGCTACCCCAACTTCCACATCCCCCAGCTTTCACATTAATGGCACTCCACTAAACGTAGTGGACCATTTCACCTACCTTGGCTCCACTTTGTCCTCAAACTGCTCCCTTGACACTGAAGTCCACACCCGTATCAATAAAGCATCATCATCCTTTGGTCGCCTACGCAGCAGGGTCTTCGAAAACCGAAACCTGAAGACCTGTACCAAGATTGCCGTGTACAATGCAGTATGTCTCTCCACTCTGCTCTATGGGTCAGAGTCATGGACTCCATACCGCCGGCACATTACCACCTTGGAAGCCTTCCACATCCGCTGCCTGCAAAAGATCCTTGGACTGTCCTGGGAAGATCGAGTTCCCCATACAGACATCCTGAAAAGCACCAATTCCATCTGCATGGAAGCGGCCATGGCGAAGAAACATCTTCGGTGGATCGGACACACCATTCGCATGCCCGACAACCGCCTGCCCCGCCAGGTCCTCTATGGCCAACTGAGAGGTGCAAAGCGTTCTGCTGGGGGGCAAAAGCGACGCCTCAAAGACTACAGCAGGGACCTCCTAAAGCGAGCCAGCATCAATCCCACGCAGCTTGAAACACTTGCACTCAACAGACCAACCTGGCAGATCACTTGTGCCACTGCAATCTCTCAAATACACCAAATTAACCAAGCCAGGCGAACCGAGAGACGCATTCAACGACACCAGCGGGCAGCTGGTACCCCCCTAGTATCCGGCTTCCCTTGCTCCATCTGCGGCCGAGTCTGCGGCTCAAGGATCGGTCTCTACGCCCATGAGAAGTGGCACCAGCGACAGAGTCGCTGACCCCCCCCCCCCCTCACCCTACCCATCCTCCCCTCCCTTGGAGCAAGTGTCATCATCAGACATGATGGACAGCTAAATGTAATGTAATGTGTGTGTATATATTTATATATATGAGCTGTCAAACAATTAAAATATTTAACCGAATTAAAAATGCAACTGGCATAATTAACTCAACTCATAATTAATCGTGATTACTCACATTTTTTATCGTTTCTGAATTTCCTTTTTTTGTCCTATTTTTCCCGTTTTAATGCTCTCATCAACATGGAATCATGGATCAATTTTCTATGTGCAAAATGCAAATATTGAAACAACAATTTTGATTTTCAATTTTACATGAACATGTTTCACTTGGAGCAGTTATTCACACATAATTTCTCACACAATATTAATGTCTATCAACAACAGTGAAAAAAATATTTTGCCACACAACAGCTCCTTTAACAGCTCTTTTTAGGGAATCAAAACAGAGCAATATAAAATTATAAAGTGCAGATCTCAGGTAAACTAGTACTCAGCCTATAGTGGATTTAAGCCATGGTCGCATACGTCATTTTTCTCAAGTTTACTTTGAACACAGCAGTCAGGCTATGTTGATTCTCTTGGTCCTTCTTGCGCATAAGTCTTTTTCAAAGTACAAGGAAAACATACAAACTCCACATAGAAGGACCAGTCGCCAGCCGTGCTGCCCTGAATCGCAGATGTAAAGTTCATTTATTTTTTTACTGGCAATTATTTGATTCAAATATTAATGCGTGAAACAAATTGTAGTGGTTGGCAAAATATGGGTGAAGTGAGGTATTGTGATGGCTGGAGTGTGGGAGGGTTTTCTGGCAGATTTAAGTGCACTGATGTAAACGGGTACCAAATAGAGTTGTGAATGGCTGACAGAAATGAAGCAAGTTTGAAGACGAACCTAAAATTGTAACTGAGGATAAATGTCTTGCCTAAAATAGCCACTGAAAAATATTTGGGTCATGATTTTTTTTTTTTTAACTGTTTTTGTGTATCAACATACTGGTGTCTCAGCAGCATAGTATTCAATGTGTAATTTAATTTCTTACCAAAAATTGAGTATTGATATCTATTAGCAGGGTGTGAAATAGATGTACAGTATATGGTTCTGGCGATACGGTAACATCCTTGCAGGTCTGTTCAATAGCAGGAAGCAGAAATGAGAGGAGGTGGGCAATGGATCGTTGAAATTGAAACGCAACAAAAAAAACTGCAATGGTTTTGTTGGCGATGCATGACTTGGAGAGTGCAACAATCATCACTCCTTTGAACAGAACAAAATGAAATCTCAGGCGATCTCTACAGTCATGAGAACATAATAGTAAAAAGAAATAATAACAATAATAACATTTTAATGTACGACTCTATAATCAGAAGCTGGAGATAGAAAGATTGCAATGAAACTCACTTGGTTTGTAAAACTGATTCAATACAAAAACCTAAACGTTGAGGTCAACAGCAGGACAACGCTGACAATTCATGGAGGTGATCACTCGAATATTTCAACCCTGAAAAAGAACAACTTGAACCCTAACTGACCCGGATGTGAAGAGTCATTCTACTTTGTCTGGTGAAAAACGCTTGATGTAACAAAGAATCAAAACTGAATAACGACTATTTGTACTGATTTAATGAAAACCCATCGCACTCCATAACTACTTCCGAAAAGTTGATTGACTAAGCCACTGAGGAATGTTCATTGTGAAAACAGTTTCTTGCATTTGCTGGATGGTTTTGGTTCAGTAACTATTTGTACAGTGCAGTTCTGCGAAGCATTCTCTGATCAATGTTTGCAGACTTAATCACTTGATACATACCAGAAGTGAAAAAGGTGCCATGCTCAGCTGGAATAATTTCCACGGTTGCTTCACTGCTCTTGCTGTTATTCTCGTAGTTCAAGTTGGTATCTTGTGTCAAGAGATTCTCGTTCCAGAAAAGTGAATGATTGTCTACTACATCATGTGGCTGGTCTGTTTTCACTTGTTACAAACGGTTTGGATCTTGTGGCCAACTCTCCATATTTGATTGAATAAACTTCATTGCACAGTATCATCTTAAGCGGCACTGCTTCCTGATTGTTTTTATTCTATGTTATATCAAGTGCAACCGATATTTCAGTGATAGCACCTACTACAGTGGACAGCTTATCATGTTATCAGATGATAGGTTATCATTATTGGTGCAAGAAAGGGTTAACAGAGCGGTACCAATGATTTTGTCCATACGTGTATATAAGGATATCAAGCGCCAATAAGTTAAAACCAATTTTCAGACGAAATATCATCCCCGTGCATGAGAGCAGCTTCAAGGAAGCTTATAGCCACCCACGGAATCTTATGTTACACTCGAAATGGTCTGCAATTTTATTTATTCAAAAACCACTGTGCTCAGCACACAAGCGTATTCCCTGAGTGTCTGATCAACTGCAGTGTTTTTTTGTGTTTTAATCAATTTCACTGTTGACTGACTTCTACCACAGGCCTTTTGTGGAAGATATTTGGGGAATATTCCAAAAGTATAACTAATCAGCAAAGCTATGAGAGTTTAGGTCAATTTTCCTACACACACACACACACACACACACACACACACACACACGGTGTATTATTGTATTAGTGCTTCAGATCATAGGAGTTAATGGTCTCTAATTCCAACTTGCCCCAGGAAGCATCCATTAGTGGCTCTTCCAGCGAGAGCGCTAAGCCTTCCCTACGCGAATGTGTCGTTGTGTACGTGTACTGAAGGAGCAAAGTTCCGATCCTGAGATTTCACATCCATTTGAGCCAGCGTCTATTTGAACACGGCTCACTCGATGCGTCCGTGTGTGTGTGTGTGTGTGTGTGTGCCTGGATATTAGCGCACTGCGCACCTCTCCAGGCAGATGGAGGACTTGACACGGTTTCTTCCGAGAGCTCTTCGACACGTTTCCATCTGTAAACATACACACACACACACACACACACACACACACGAAGCACATGAACAAATCTAGACTTTGTTGGACATGCTTAATAAAGTGTGGAAGTGATGCGCGATGTTTACTTCTCTTTTGTAGTATTCGCTATTCTACATCTGTTCAAGACAAGACACAAGAAAAAGTATGAAGAACATCAATTCAGACTAAAAATGTAATGTATCGTGTAATACGTAGTATTGTACTTTGTTTGTGCGTAGTCGACAATTATGTATTTATTTGTTGATTGGGAATGATTTGGACACTTACTTTGAAACAACAGTGGCAGCAAAATCAGGGGAAAATAAGATTGAGCATTACATTTGACAAATACAAAACAGGATGGAGGACAATGATCTGTGACGCCTCCACTGACCAGTGTGACTCGTAAATTGCAGTTGCTTGGCCTTTCCAGACCCGTGTCGAGCACATTATGCACCCCGGGCTGAAAGATACAACAACAAGTATCAGCACATTAATAGAGTGTGTGTGTGTTTGTCTTTGAGTGTGTGTGTGTGTGTGTGTGTGTGTGTGTGTGTGTGTGTGTGTTAGGACAAAAGGCATGTGAGTGAGCACTTAGCTGGCTCTGAGCTTTCCACGCCACTGGCTTGGACTTTTGATTCCCAAATTACCCTTTCATTTTGCCCGTTCCCTCGTTCTTAATTCATAAAGGCAAGACGGGATGGAGTCCCTCCCCCAATGGCTTGTCCTCAGCTTCCCTCTTGCATTTTACAGGAACTCGCCATCAGCCCTTCCCTTCACATGCCCCTCCTAATGCCTTCTTGCACCCCCTGCCCCTTTTCAATTCTATTCAGATCATGGAAGGAGAGGAGTATGACAACTGAAGAGCCGTCATATATTGGATAACATCATGTATATTGTCCCCCCCCCAGCGCTCACACTCTGATTTTCCTCTGTGTTCCTCCACAGCTGTCAGCTGAAGCTTTTACCAGATGGGTTGAATATTTCATGCAAGAGGCAGAATGGCTGGAAGCTGAACATTAGAGTGTCCTTTGACTTTGTATAAGGTAGGCAGGAGGTTCTAATTCAGCGTATAGAGAACTGTAAAAACAAGGTCAAATATTTGACTTGAATATTGATATGGCAAAAAAAAAAAAGTTTATGGAAAGATATACTGTATAACATGTTAAAGTATAGCATAGGATTTAATAGCAAAACCGCTAACATAGTACAGTCACTCTGAGAGAGAACCTACCGGTGTTCTGTTGACGAGCCAGTAAGCCTGCTCCTGACACTCCAAAACAATACGGTCCGCCTTCCGCCTCTGTTTGGATGCCCTACACAACAAATACACTGTGAGGTTCTGGCCAGGCGTGCCTGCGTGTGCGCGCGCACGCGTGTGTGTGTTTTAGCATATCAATGTGTGTGTACCTGAGTTGCTCTCTGGCTTGCATCACCACAAAATCCCAGGTGTGGTTGATCCTCTTGTGCAACACACTGTACCGTTCCTGAAAAGGCGGAGCCAATCGCCAAATGTCTGACCATCGTAACAAACGCCACTCCTCGATATAGAGAACCCAACAAACCAAGTTGTATGGCTTACCTTTTCGTATTCCATCAACTCTCCTTGTTTTCTGATGTTCTTTTTAGCCAAGTAGATTGCTGATGGGGGTCAAAGGACACAGGAGAAAACAATCACGGGTGACTGATGAATGTTGTTACGTCATCATCGCTTAGTACTGCGTGATAAAATATTGGGAAAAGAAAGCTGTGAAATCTGAAGCTGGGAGACGTCTATGTCCCATCCACAGCGGCGCAAACACCCCATGACGCTGAATTCTAGTGGTCAGGCAAAATACCAAAAGAAGGAAAACCCCATCCGTGCGCACTGCTGTCAATGCTGTTCATGAGTTGCACCCTAGAAGTAAGCCTCGGAACATCTTGTTTCCGATAAAGATTTCAGTCTTTACTCACCATAGTCCAGCTCAGAGGGAGGCCATCGAGTACTGGTCCAGAAGTAAGGAGTCTGAAAAAGACAACCTTTGCAAGTCAGTCCTCACTGAAGGTGAGATTCGTCCAAATGAATCCATGTCGATGGAGGTGGATGAGGAATACGACCTACCTGGAAACGGTAGGGCGATTCGTCAGGACGTAGCACAAGCAATCGGGGCTCCTTGAGAGGGTAAATGTAGCCAAACCTCACCAGCATGCCTCCAAGATGCAGAGCCTCTGGAGGAGTCACAAACCCGTCACTTTAAGCACTAATCCCTCGAATGATTTGGATTATCGTATGTGCTCAATACCAGAATCAGTACAGCGGCGGAATAAACTTCTCAAGCATGAGCTGATTTGTTTGACACTGTGGAAAACATTGGGCTCGATTAACCTTCCATGCGTGTTTCAGGGATGTGGGAGGAAGCCGGAGTACCCGTAGAAAACCCACTCAACCATAGAAATCGCAATTTCCATGCAGGAAGGTCAGAACCAAGTTTTGAACCCAGGAACTCAGGACTGGTACTGTGGACAATCCACTCTCAACCCCTCTCCCTCTTAGACTGTAAAATTAAAGTTCCAGCGTACAGTATTTTTACTTTATTCTTACTACTACGACTACTAAAAATAACAATAACCTATGCAGTGTCATTTAATCAGTCCCCGATGTATTTTTCCCTCCGACAAGAGGCCAATGCACCGCATTTCTTTCCAGCCTCTAATTGAGTTGAGCAACCGTAAAGACTCCCCAAGGGTGAAAAATCTCCACATGGGATCTGAATCAAGTCAGGTCACCCGGTGAGTTAATCAAACTTGTAATCTCTGGGGTGCGCATTCCTGCTTATTGGAAACAACAACCTCACGACGCACAAAAGTGACTTCTCCCACTCAGCTGGAGAGGACGAGCGCTGTATCCAGGCAACACACACAACAACGCGTTGACTGTACAAAACAGTCAACCTCTGCTCTTTGGAGGGGATCGGGACCGAGCCCTGCCTGCCCGACTAAGTTTTTTTTTTTTTTTTTTTAAAGACTGCCAATTGGATATGGCTTGCCAAAATGCAGTGTTTAAAATACTGTAGACAGAATGTCCGCTTTATATCAGTCACGTCCCTAAACCGTGAATAGGTGAGTTTTTTTGTGTGTCAAATAACTGAGAACAGGTTGCCCTCCCCAAAAAAAAAAATCTTTGAATTAACTGTCAATACGACTCGGAGGTTCTGACGAGCTCCTCACCTTCCTCGCCTATGTTGTATTTGTGGATGAGCCACTCGATGATGTCACGGCCTGCAAAGTCACGAGACAGGAGGGAAAGAAGAGAGGGAATAAGAGGACAAAGCTCCTCGCCTGCTCTCCGCAAAGCACACGGTTCTCCAAAATTCACGGCTGCATTATGCATGAGCAGCGGGACCAACATGCTACAGCGGGCATTTCCAGGCACCGCGCACGCACGCACGCACACCTGTCATGGCGTGTGGGATGACCGTTATAAGGAGCCTCTGGTTCCTCATCTTCACGCCCATGTCCGGGTCCTGCATGGCCACAATCACCTTCTCCATCTGGAAGTTAAGGCGCACACATGCGTGGAAGTCAAACACACCATGCGGAATGTAATAAATAGAGAGCTACACGGGTGAAATATTCCATCCCTATTTGACTTGTTTTCATCCGAGCAGGTTTTAATTGCACTGGGGTCAGACCGGTTGACATTCAGTATCATCGCTCCTAAAATACGGTGCGGTGGCATACGGCAATCAGATCATGACTTTAGGTGCAGAAGAAAGCAAATATCCACTTGACGACTTTTGAGCATAGCAGTAACGTGGCCCGTTTCCTTTTTATCCATCTTGACAGGGTCCTGATGACGATGTTATAAAATTGTCATTTATTGCTATCAATCACGGTGGATGTCTGCAGCAGAATTGCTGGCCACACACGTCGGGGATCGCTGCACGGTCTCCACAACAAACACTAGAACAGAGGAATCCATCCGGTCCGTCTAATGATTTGCATCCATTAAGCATTAGTTGATGCCATCTGGTGACCTCCTCAGACCTCACTGGGCTTAAATCATCCCATTCAAACACTCACTCTGAGCAAAAGCTGATATTTCTATCTCACTTGCTCATGGGATGCACAATTTATATTTAAATGATTCATTTCACTGTATAGTTTTGTGGTATTTTATGTACAGTGCATGCCTTATAAAGCTTTTTGCAGCAAAACTCTATTGATATCCATTATTATAATAACCATTACCTCCAAGCGAATTGCCTTGAAATGTGTTAAAAACATACTTTCCAGTTTTTTTTAAATAGCAACCAAATGTTATTGTATGGTTTTCAATTAACCTATTACATCATACAAATGCGTATGTACTATCATAAGAAAACGTTATTGAATTCTTTAAAATTTAATTGAAATGTAAAGATTAAAATCACCCTACTGGATCACTGTCAAATTGGATTAGATTTGATCAAGGGCCAGTTTCACCCTATACCTTACATTGAAAATCACATGAAATCAAAATGATAATTTCATTCATTTAACTCATCATAATTTCTATGATTCTGTGTATTCTGTTCGATGGCATTTTGTTCTCATGCATCTGGATATTGTGCACTGGTTTTTCAGGTGACAGTCGAGAGAACTCTTGACTATTCTTCCTGCTAACGGACAATAAATCATGTAATTGAAAAAAAAAAAAGGCCATTCGTACCTTTCGAAAGCATGCCATTTGTTCCCGGTGGCAGCCTCCTCTAGCCAGGGTGCTGATGGTCATCTTGCGTGCTCCTTGGGGTAGCGCCACTTAGTCCATGGGACGGACGGCTTTAAGTGCGAGAGAGTTAAGTGATGGCGGCGCGAACGCGCGGCGAAGCGTGCACGGTTTTTTCCTCTTTGCCATCACGCGCACCCCAGTGGCGATAAAAGCGGATTAGAGGATGCCGGCAAAGTTATTTGAATAGATCAAGTGATCGATACAAGAGAGGGAGAAAGCAACGGTACGTGTTTTCATGCAGTAAATTTCAGTTTTATTGGCTACCTAATACAACACCCCCCTCCCTCCCCCCCAAAATAGCTCCTATGG
>CAAKHF010024146.1:0-27917 GCA_901007745.1 Hippocampus kuda | reverse complement strand
AATAAACAGACTAAAACTACTAGTACCGCCACTACTAAATACAGTATAACAATTCTAATCTTTTATATTGTCATTATTTCTGTTCCTAATGATAATAATTATCAATAATAAGCACCTCTACAGTACAGTACTTCCATTTCGTGCAGGGAATCTTGCTCTGCACTATGATCAGTTCGGGGAAAGCGACTCTTTTGTCCCACAGACGCTTCCGTAGAGTAGTCGGAAGTTGCTTCGGTGATGTTGAGAGGCCATTCACTCGTTTCATCATCAGTCTATAATTTAATCCGTATTGTGAGTTTCACCCGAGGTGAGATTTTATTTCAATTCACTTGATGTATCTCTTACTGCTCTATCAGTCATTAATGCGCAAGTTGTTTTTGTGGAATGGACAGCGTTGACGTTAGCTTGATTTGCTAACATTAGCCGAACTAGTATGACCGACTCTGCGACTCACTTCGAAAGTGTTCATACCAAACGAAGTTTTAAAACTAAATACTTGAATGTGAGCATCTGGATTTATTCATTCGTCATATTGGGAAGAATGCACTCTCCAAGGTTGCGTAGTGGATTCTGGATTGTTCTTGTCGTTAATCCCCAATGTCACTCAATACAGTATATGATGGACACATGAGACTTGAAATCTCAACACCAATGGATAACCATGCATGGGCTCAAATTCCAAGATAAGCACACGTTGACCATGATCATTCTCAAATATCGACGAGCTGCTACTATGTATGGAAATAACACGAATAACAAAGTCATCCTGGTTCTTTCTACTGGAGCGCCAAGTTTGTGAAATTCAATTTGTGGGTCCATCAGGTAGAGATGGGGGACATACGTCAGTCGTTGTTGCCTCGTGATGTGCTGAGTGCCGCCAAGGAGCTGCTCTACCACTTGGACATCTACATCAGTAACCTGGTGCAATCGGGTAGGCAGCCTCCCCAAGTCGACACGAAGACGTTGGAGCTGGTTGAGGAATTCATTCTGCATGCACCGAAGGACAGAAGCGCACTGACCAGGGTGAGGCACGAGGCAAAAACAGTCCACGCACCACGTTGATCTCAAAACAGGAAGCTGATACACGTGTTATTTTCTCTCAGAGAATGAGTGCACTTCAGGAGCTTCAGCTTCTGGAGATAATGTGCAGCTGTTTTCAAGAGCAGAGCCGTGATACTGTTCGTCAGCTCATGTTCTCCGCCCTCTTCAGCCTCCAAGGGAACCAGGCAGATGACAGCCGCATGGGACTGCTAGGCAAGCTGGTCTCCATGGCAGTTGCTGTCGGCAGAGTTCCCATCTTAGAATGTGCCGCCTTCTGGCTGCAGGTCAGCATTTTAGTGCTAAAACACGCTAGATGAGCTGAGACTCTCTGCGCGTATTTTTTCTTCCTGCTGCATCTCTGTCTCTGTGTCTGTGTGCCAGCGGACCCATCGCGCGTACTGCGTGCGCCTGGCACAGGTGCTGGTGGATGACTACTGCAGCATGATGCCAGGTTCCGTGCCCACCCTACAGAATATCCACAGTGCCAGTCCACGCTTCTGCTGCCAGTTCATCACTGCTGTTACCACCCTCTACGACTTCACGTCAGGTTTGGGCATTGGAAAAATGTTGAACAAAATGTTCAAATGTTTCCTATTGTCAGGGTGAAGGAGGGGCGGGGGCTTTTAAAAATATCTCAAAGTTGATGATGATAATGCATTCAAAGAAGTGATTTCTACAATGATTCGTTGATGCACACTGTCGACATATTCATGAATGAAATCCGATGACATCCACAAAGCTTACAATCTGTCTTCCTGCACCCGAATCAAATGCACCAAAATGTCAGTGCACGACCTGCGCCACAACTTGGATCTGCTTTTAGCTGGTCTAAAAATGAGCCTCCTTTCCGCCACCAGCTTGTCAGGTGCGCCGGGGGCACGTAAAAGAAAATTCCCTGAACACCTTGCGTGGAGTGGCACATGCACTGTCTATGAAAATAAAGCCCTAAAAGAATTCATTTGTATTGAATAGAGGCGTCAAGAAAACCAAAGCAAATGTTTGATTTAAAAGATGTGAGAGCATCACATCGAATCTTTTCACTTGAAAATGTACCATTCTAGTATCATATCACAGCCTGTGTTTCCAAGATACGTATCGACCCCAAGAATTGAATCTCGAGGACCTCTTTTAAACGACGCCAATTTGTGTTTTGCTTTTTGTCCTTCAGAGGAGCTCATCCCTCCTCTAGAGCTCCTCCAGATGATTGTGTCATGGATCCAAGATGACCCCCGCATCGTTCTGGTCACCTTCCTGAACACGCCCCTATCTGGCAGCCAACCAGTCAGCTCACTTGATCTTACACCTCTAGGTGGGTTGGTGCGCTGGTGCGTCAAAGCCCCGCTGGGATACAGGAAGGACAAGAAGCAGGCGTCCGTACACTGCAGCTCGGAGAGTGAGCAGGAAGTGTCGGGCCTTTTCTCGGCACTCCATCTGAGTGTCCTTCAGGTCAGTGTCTTCTCATTTGTTGTGTGTACATCCATGCATGCGTGATGTCATCCTTTTTTTTTTTTTTTTGAAATTAGGTCTTCATGCTCCTGCCAAACCTGCTCAAGGAGAAAGGCATTTTCGGTCGCTTGGCGCTCCTGCAGATGGACTCTTTGGCCTCACTGACCTCCGACCTTTCTCGCCAATTGGACCAGGCCGACAAACACACGCAAATCTCAACCGCTGACATACATGTGCTCACGCAGCTGGCTCTGGACAGGCTGGCTCAGGCCCTGCAAGTCGCCATGGCCAATGGAGCTTTGCTCTGCTCCAGAGGTGCGTGCGTGTGTCCGTCATCAGAGAAAACAGTGGGAGACTTAGTGTTGAGATAGTGTTGAGACTTTTCAAGAAAGCTAAATGAAAGCAGAAGTTCGGTCTTCTGCTGAAAGTCTCCCACAGATTGGCCCTTTTTTTCCGTAGGCATCAAATGAACACAAACTTGACGGTGTAAACGTCTTGTCACGTGTTTCTGATGTGCTGTTGTCTTGTTCTCACAGAGGACCTGAGAGCCATCTGTTCACGCCTGCCACACAACAAGTAAGAAAACCATTTGCGCCGCATGTTTGTGTACAACTTGACGTTTTCTTGACAAGCAGTGTATCGCAGTCCGGGATTCACGTTCTTCCAAATTTTGCATCTCATCAACTATTCTGCCGTGGACAAACGCAAATGTTGAATGCTGCATGAGGTGCATTCTTTGATTTGTCTGGATTACCAATTCATGTTTCCGCTATCAAATTTCAAAAAAAAAAATAATATAAAATTGAGCTAAAATAATCTAATTAGACTCCACCCCCTAACAAGAATAAACATACGTGACCGTGAAGTGTTCAAAAACGTTCTACTAACAGATGGCCTCTCACTCATCAGAAGATGCATGAGCCAACAGCCATTTCTAACCCAATTTCTGTACCGCCACTGGATATCCATCTCAGATTTACAAACAAAAACCAAGTGGAAGTCTGTCACAAAGACTTTTGCCTAAGCGGCAATTTCTAACACGAATTTCAACAGATCATTTCTGCAACAATGACAGACCTTCTGAGCTTATACCTCCTAACAGTGATCACTTCCTTGTGCGTTTGCTTCGGCAGTTTGCTCCAGCTGGTGTTGTCCGGCCCGGTGATGTACTACAACAACATCCACAACCCCCCTCTGGCCTTCAGCCCTCACGCCTCCCACTCTCCTATTGCCTCGCACCCCATCCACCCGGCGCACGCACCCCACACGCCTCTGACCACCCACCCCACCTCCCATCCCCAGTACCCAGCGCAGCCCTTCATGACTGGAATACCATTTCCATTTCGACCGAGCCATTGAAGAAAAAAAACAAACAAACTGTGAGTTAAACTCATCCTTGTCCGTGTGTGTGCATGAAAAGTGTGTTTGTGTTTACGAAATGGTGGTGCTGCGTCTAATGCACTGTATTATAATGTTAAATAAGCCCATTGACTTCTGAAAATGTGCGCGGCTAACATGTTTGTCCAATAAATATTTTTGTACCTCTCCTCTTACTCCACTTTAGCCGTTTTGCTTTACTCCCGCCACTAGTGGTCACTGTTGTTTTATTTCTAGCTGGAACGCCGCTTCTTGTTCTCCAGACGTGGAGAAGACGGGCACATGACAAATGCATTAGGTTATGCAGATGTGTCGTCTTTCTTCGCAGTATCGTGACATTGAATTGGAGAATTCTAAACAAAGGTTTACATTGGTCATAAATGCTCATTTTTGAGAGGTATTCATTTAACAGTATGCTGTCGCAGAACACCTTGCATCGCAAACCATCAGCGCAGTAGGCGTATTCGTCATAAACCGGGCTTTATTCCTGTCAAAAATATATTTATTTTTGGGGTGTAATTGTGCAAATGTACACAATTTGCTGTGTAGGTTTTTTAAGATGCATTTAATGTCTCGTCTTTGATCGCAAATATGCAGAAGTCGACAACGGATTTTTTTTCATGTCGCCGTCAAACAAATTGAGCAGCGCGAGCTACGAGCCCACTAACTCACAAGAGAGAGAGAGTGGTTATTGATTAATTAATTGAGATATTTATTTTTGAAAGTGGAAAGGGGCAAAGTCCTTTAGTAGGTCAGAACATAAGCAGGAGCAGTCCAGCCCCTCATCAATGGGCCTTATTGCATAACCAAAGATGTCACAAGTACCTTGGCGCGATGCCACGCGCATATGTCTAGCCTCTGTTTTGAGGCAGATAGCTAATCATTAGCCTTCAGCGCACCCAGAAAAGACGACCAAACCCCTGGCACCCCAAGCCGCCTCACCCAAGAGAGTTGCATCAGCCGTTGTAGGTCTTCAACGCCAATGACGTGCGCTGCCGCTGACTTCGACACATGACAATAGAGACGAGTCGTCAACTGTTTCCTCCCCTCACTGCCAGTGCCGATGATTAGCATTGCATAAATATCAGTAACTCGTGTCATACACACGCATGTATATGTGCCGTTTATACTTTATATGTATTTACGTACATATGTGCTGATCTTCTTTATTCTGGTGTATCGCAATTTAAAATAGCAGAGGAAAATTCATTTATTGTAGGACATCAATTTCAGTAAGTGAAACTCGTACGGGTTCATTTCGGAAGACCAATTCCTAATTTCTTTCTTAAAAATAATTGGGATGAAGTAATTATTCAAATGGATTTGACATGGGGAATTTCAGGTTTCGTTAGCGGTAATCACCGAAAGCATGTCACCTAAGTCGTGACATGTGTCGCTTGTGTGAAGTGAATTCATGTGACGAGTTTCTTTGGTGTATATTTTTGATTGGCCTTACTTGTCCCACGACAGACTTTGAGCATCAACGTGTTGAACAACTGCAGGTTTCCATCCGTAACTTCAAATAGTCACTTGTTGGATCTCGTCTCAACTGTCACATCGTGAACTGTTAGATTGTCATGACTCGAGGGCGGGGAAGTGATAACACCGTGTTTTTCTGGGATAGTGACACACATGTGGGGGAGGTGACACCAAAAGATAGCATTCAAAAGAAAAAGGCGGGCTTGAAAGGAATAGCTTCATTTTTGGGGTGTGATAGTGTCGTTTCTGTTTGACTGTTTTCTTTGAAATGCACAAAGGCAAATCAAAGTTATCTTTTTTTTTTTTTTAAACTACCTGGTGACATTTCCAAACATGATATCAGCATGTATGATACTCGTGCATTAAACCACAGCACGTGTGCCTTGATCGATCCTCCACACGGAGAGTAAAATCAGCCATTAGTGTGTGTCAGGTGAAATCTTAGTTCAGTTCCTCCCTTTGCAGGTGTGTGACGGTTGTGTGTGACTGGCCCTATCAGCAGCTGCAGAATCACCACTTCCTGCGGGAGAATGACAATGCACTGTGAACAACGCATTCCGCCAAACCAGATAAGGCCATCTTCAAATGCAGATGAAATTCCACTTGTATTTTTAACAAGATCACCTGTGAAACCGGGTTACTGGAGTACTGTAGTAGAACTTTTTTTACATTTAACTAAATCGGTATGATCTCAAGTCCACTTGCTGTCTCGGTTCCAGCCGAGCAATCGTAACCAAACAAAAAGCACCAAGATATTGTGGTTTCCGTTGTTGGGGCGGGTGTAACGTAGGCAAAGAAAATAATGATATCCTTCAAGGCTTTTGGTCGCCCTAAGGAAAATACAAAATATTCAACTAAAATCTGATCTGACAATTGTTTTGGCCCCATTGGTGAAGTGTATGCCACATGTTGGAAAACCTACCTACCAAATATGTTTCTTTTATATATATGCATGAAAAATACACAGCTGTATAAGAAAAAATTCAGTGGAATTTGTAAGTTTGAAAACTCAGAGATGATCTTTTTTTTTTTGCCCAATGATGTTCAAGGCTACATCACACAGAAGCCAAAATAAATGATGATTATAAGCAAACCAAAACTAAACTCAAATTGTTTGCGAGCGAGACAATAGATGCTGCGACGCACCATTGGTGAAGTCATTGGATTGAATGAGAAGTCTGCGTCGGATGTGTGAATGTGAAGGCGTTGTCCTTCTTCTGCCGCTGTTTGCCACTCGACTGAAGTTCCACGCTGCCGTGATGCTTCGCAACACACGTGAGAACCTCTTAGCTGCGCCCGTTAACCTCTTAACGTGCGAGCGGGTTAACAATTCACCGACAGGACGGCAAATAAAAAGTTTTACCGTATGTTTCAAGCAGAAGCACCTCAGCCTCCGGATAGTCAGTAAAGATTACACCCAAGACATGTAAATTCTCTCTGACAGCTCCCTGGCAGCCTTCCATGTATGAAACTATAACGACACCCAATTTAAAGAATGCGGCTGAACTTTCCTCGTTCCAAATCAAGACGGTATCTCAGGGGTGAAACAGGCCGTTTCAAACAGAGAACACAAATACATCTCAATCAAATATCCACTCTCTAGTTCTTGTGGGGAAATTCTTGAGAGATTAAAAGTGCTGCAAATTACACAAAGCATTTGGACAATTAAAGACTTGTTCGGATGTTTGCATTTTTGTGCCGTCACCTTGGATAGGAGTTAGAACAAACAGGGCGTGACTGAACCTTCATCTACAATTAATAAAAGCACGTTGATGTCAATCCATGGTTTGCAACGGTGCAAACCACTGCTATCATTCCAGAACACCAAAGTTTGAAAACATCACCTCCAATATTCTGTAATCAGTTTCTTTGGACGGATGCGACCAATGCCAACTTCCTATCAAAAAGTGACAGGCACTGTTGGCGCAAGACTTTGTGGGACCCTCAGCAGAATTTGACTTTGTTCCCCATGGAGGGGGAAAAAAAAAAAAAAAAAGTCTTTCATTGTCCAAATACTTATTTGACGCGTGAACTGTACTGCCCAAGTGACGGTGGTGGGAAAATGATTCAAACCTGGGCCACAGACCACCCGCCTCGATTCCACAAAATACACCTAAGCGGCTTGGCACCAGCTGAAAGCGTCCAGTGCGACGATGGGCCGCCCCAAAGCTTTACTTTTCCCGCAAGTGTTTTGGTGAATTGTGGCGATGGCAAATACAGAGAGGATGTTACAAAAGTGTTTACCAGAATGAATTAATAATTGACCATCACTGGTGCCTGCATAGCCCCTCCCCACCAAACATATCCAATCATAGTGATGACCGATTTGCCATCCCTGTCTGCAGAAACACAACCCTGACTCAGTATTGGTCCCTTGCTTTCCTGCTGGCACACTGAGTGTGTGTGTGTGTTGTTTTCCTAACAGCCAGTCAAAACATTTGACTAGGTCACCAGAACATAGGTTCCTGATTTCCAAACGTTACTTTTTAAGTGGCGCTGTACGAATCAACACACTCAATGTCTTGTTTCTTCCATTGAGAAGATGAGGGAGTGCACGACTTGGCTGGAAAAAAAAAAAAAAAGTCTACACCCCTGACTTAGTCAGCAACCCAAAGACCGCATTAAATATAGCTATCCTTCCTCTTGTTCCTTCTCCTAAAGTTGCTATTTTCACAGCTGTGGCAAAACTCAACTGCTTGGTGGATTCTGGCTTGCCCCGTATTATTTTGCTTCACGTTTGAAGGTGAAGCACAGTTTTGGTCATTTTAACCCATTCACATGCATTCATTGCAATCAATCACCAAATTTTTGGACGGTAACATTTCACAAATGTTTGGAACCATTATACCTGTGCCCCGTTTGGAAGAATGATATATCAATGTAGCAGATTGGAACATGTTTAACCTTTTTAAAAGAAATTAATCGCTTTTTTTCAGGGCTTAAACATGCCCAAAAATCCACCGATTTTTGCAAGCATGTATTCCAGTGGCTTCAGAACAAGACCCCCCAAAACTAACACAACAAAATCTGAAGGAAGAGAGTCTGAGGAGATCACGACGTTCAAAAGCCTTTCGCCAGTTCACACCAAATTGTCTAACCATGCACAAAAAACTCTCGAGAGGACCCGTGCCTGCCTTTGAACAGGAAGTTGACCATTTGGGGTGAAAGGCCAACGTTAAGGGGATTCCCACTTGGGCAAATCCTAATTGTAATTGAATTGGCTGTGTGAGGGCCAGTTCAATGCTGCTTGCAGCTTTAAAATGACACCCCCGGTCAAGAACAAATTTTAATCAGAGAGCGCTTTATGTGTTCATTGTTTCATGCAAGTCCCAACCACGTTACTGCGGCAAAAGTCAAGCAGCTCAAGTCATCCGAATAGTGGAGTGGGGGCACATCGAGCACTTTATTGAAAAGAAGACTTTTGACTGGACTTCCACTTTCAACTTGTCGGTCCACTTCAGACTTGCGCACGTGAAAACGCCGAAACTAAACACATTCTATTGCCTTTGGTATTTCCATCGGGCGAGCAGAAGGCTCTTGTGAAAGGTCGAAGTTGGGTCTCTCTCTCTCCGTTTCCCTTCACCCCCCCCCCCTCGCCCCCACCTTGTCCCACCCCTACCGGCCTCATTGTAACCAGATATAAGCAGGGGGCAGCGAGCTGAAGGACACGCGGCTTAACATACAACCGGAGCAACAAAAAGCAGCAAGAAGGAGAAAACCCTCGTGGTGTCAAAAGCACCAGTGAACATTTTCAAAACAAGGTAAGATTATTTATTTTTTAACGTATGGAGCATATCAAGCATGCCTATTGCGCTAGTCGACGATACGAGTGCAAATTTGGGGGTCTTGGGGATTACTTTAGGTTCTATCGACCTTACTGCATTTATATGTGAGTAGATGTCAACGATCTCTTCGTCTTGTCTTGTTTCTTCGCTGACTTTGCCCGTCAGCGCGCAAATACAAACGCGCACAATGAAGATCGGACGTTGTTGTGGAAAGCGGCACAATAGGCAGGATCCACGCGTTGCGTTGCCGAAGCAACTCGGCTCGGCTGTCACTTCGCCGACCAACGACGGCGGGGGGAGGGGGGGGGCTAGCCTGCGTTTGGCCCGTTAGCTCCCCTCGTGCGACCTTCCAGCTGCGGAGTGGACTGTGTCACGAGCGAGACGTTCCACTTCCAGTGGATGTCTCCCGACCTTGCTCGCAGATAAGCTATCTTTGAGTCCATGCCGACGACGAGCTGCAGGCCGCAAGCAAGAATGCAAAGCGGCTGTTTTTGGGCCATGTGAAGGAGACTGGGCGGCCGAGGTCGTGTTGTTCACATAAGCAGCAGGTGAACTTGACGAGCTTGTTCTCCAAAGTAGCAACTCGACTTGGCTCCATGTCATGTGGTGTGTAAAGTGAAGAATGAATCATGATTGATCATTTCTCAATTGTGCCGCTTCCTCCAAGGTCACTGAGGTCGATCTGACACCCCAAAAGGGGCCCTCGGATCACTGTCCGAGTTTTCTGTCCACTAATTTGGGCTTGGATTTTTCCCAAACGATGGGATTTGCCTGCCTCTGTTCTACTTTTTTTTTTTTTTTAACTTTCTCACGCTTTTCCCCCAGTGTGACTCTCACATGATTTGGCCTTTGCACAATGGTTGCTGCTCCCCTAACCCGACGACCTCTCTGCTCTTCAACTTTTTTTCTCACCGTCTCTGTCCCTTCAACTCCACTTTTTTTTTTTTTTTTTCCGTACAGTCAAACCTGGGTTCACAAACGACCCTGTTCACAAACAAATTGGTTGAATGACAAGATTACAAGCTGAAATGCAGCACTGCACGTGTGTTCATTTCCACATTATTTCATCATATTAATGTTTGGTTTCATTTATTTCTACACCCATAAAAACAAGGTCAACAACTTTGTTCTGCGGCTGGTGCTTATAATTCCCATTCATTTTTTTTTTTTTTTAATAGGAAATTTCTGTTCCGTAATGTTTTGGAATCTCGGCAGTTGAAAATGACAATTGGCTGTTTTTGCCGATGCTGTGGCTCAGTTGCTCGAGCAGGTCGTCCATTGAGTGAAGGGTCAGCTGTGCAAATCCCGACTGCGCCCGTCTGCTCTCCAACTGTTGTTGGGCAAGTCACTGGACCCTAATTTGCTCCCAGCGGGCGTGGCAGCACCTGACCATTGAATGAAAAGCGCTTTGGGCAGCGTGATGTTGGAGCGCAATCATGATAGACTGTTAAGTGCACAACTTTTGCCGATTTGAAACCTGCAGTATTGCGGGTCTTCGGAAAGTGACGCTTTTGGAGACGCGTCTCGGAGTGGATGGTGTTTCTAGCGTAAAATAAAATCCAGAGTGGACTTTATTGGTCCGGTTTGGCAACGGCGGCTGGCTGAGTCTCTCTTGTACCCGGAAATGTTTATTCTGCTGGAAAGCTTGCGTTCGTGGTTCTCAAGCGTTTTACACCAAGTGCCACCTACAACAATACTGAAGTCGCCAAGCACCACATGATGACCAACTTGAAATAGGCTAGCGTCGTAAAGCCATGCGTTCATTCCAAATAATCTCCTCCACCACTCCTGGAGCTCCTGGCTCACTTGCCAGCGTTCCACCAGGACCTCCGGTGCGCCCCGCTTCAATGCCCCGTTGCGGCACCGCGGCTGATCAAGCAACACTCTGACGCGTGTCTTCTGGCAGTGCGTGTGTCCTGCCGACATCCTCGTATTCTGGCTTCGTTTTGCCTGGCATGCCAGCTGCCTCTCTGGAACTGTTTTTCAGTTCACACTTAGCTCCTTGTCAGTTGTGCGGGATATTTCTCTTGCACTTTATTCATTTTACCCTTCTGTTCTCATATTCGTTTTGAATTGCGTCAACTTGCCTTTGATCGATTTTTTTTTTTTTTTTTTTTTTTAATATTTTTAACTTCACGACTGAACGTTGACGTGAACGTCCCCGACTTGACGTCCCGAAGAGACGTGGGCTCACGGTGCAAAAATTTCTCGCAGTTTTCAAATCGTTGAGCTTCTTCCAAGTTTGACGAAGCAACAAGCGTTGCTCCCCAAAGGGTGTGACACAACTTACTATCTCTGATTGCCACACGTGGGTTGAAAATTCACTCATCATAGATACGGCGCATGCCTCAGCGGACCGCAGCGGTCAAATGCTCACCTTATGGATCGCTGGTCAACTTACAAGATGATCCTCTTGCTCATTATTTCAATGTCTGCGTCTGTTTACAGTGTGTACTGGCAATGGCAGCCTGCCCGTCAACTGAAAGTGAAAGAACGCTTCATCGGATTAACGTATTAGCTTGCTTAAAGCGCGGTATGTTTGGCATGTAAGATTAAAGACATTACTGTACCCGCCTAAAAGTCACCAATTAGCTTTATAAAGCAGGTGTCCCCCCCCCCCTTCATGCCATTTTTTGAAGGGCATCGATTCCAACGGTGCACTACAAGCAATTCTCTGTATCAGAAATGGGAAGCATTTGTTGAAACGTGTTCCTTGCGATGTTTCGAATGGCTTTGTTGTATCACAAGGGACGACGTTAGGCGCTGTTCACGATCTATATGGAACCAACTGTCAGAATGTTCACCGAGCCATCGATGCGGTTGAGATTTAGGCACATGGTTTGACTTGATTGATGGCACAAGAGCAATGCGCACGTAAATAAAAGCTCATTCCTGGAAGCGCAGTTGGAGTTGCCAAAGCTGCCTCCTTGCGCTCTCATTCGTGGCCTCTTGGCATTTGCCCACACAAGATCTCCTCACCAAATGTCCGCGAGAGTCTCTCTGCCATTTAGCTGCGGAGCACCGCGCACCTCTTCCAGGCCACTTTCAACTCTGAAACGTCGTTTGAAGTGCTTTGTTTAGACCAAAGGTCACGCAGTGAGACTCTTTCCCCCGACAATGATTATTGAGATATGTTGGGGAAAAAAAAAACAACTTGCGCTTGTGTTAATAAGTCCAAGGCTGTCGGCTAGGCTTGAGTTTTTTTTTTCCTCAGGGTCATACCAGGCTGTTGGGTGTAATGTCGCTTTCACTCATGAGAGGTCAAGGTTCAGTGGATGACCGCAACTAAAGTCGACCGGCTCCGCATACGGATTCTGGTCGAGCTACCACTGTCTGCTTCGGGCGGCGGTTCGCATTTCATCGCAAGCTTACTTGATTTGTTGTTTCGTTTCAAGTCGTCGTTTGATTTCATCGGAGAAAATCGTTCACAGAGGCGGGCACTTGACCCGAGGATGCACTCCTCTCAGGTGACCACTTGCACGTCTGTTTTTTCACCGCTTTCGAACTGGGAAATGAGTACAAACATACATAAGAGTTGCATTTCAGGTCTCACTGTTTTGTTAAATTTGAACCTTTGGCTGCGTCGCCTCAAGTGAGCGGGAAGCCGGTTGTTGCTCTCTTGGAACATTTTGGCATTTGAGTTCCCATGGAGCCTGCGGTGAACAATGCTCTCAACCAGCGTCGTCTTTTGTGTGCCGAAGCAACGCTGCCTTTTCAGCTGCGGAGGAAGCTGAAAGATTTGTTTGGGGAGGTTGCGATGCAAGTGGGACACCGCATTTTTCCCAGATATGAAAAACAAGAGTACTGCACTTACTCACAGTACTGTATTTGAAGTCAGATTTGACATGAAAATGATCCGACTTTGTATTTATTTAGTGATTACTTTTGAAGGGAAAGTCATCCCCCAAATTTTCTTGACAGTAATATATGTTGTACGTGCCTCCACTGGTCTAAGCCCGGTATTCGGATTCATCTTGTGTTTGTGAAGCAGCAAATTCCACCCGTTTCTCGCCGTCTCAGAGGGCGGCCATTTTGCCACTTTCTGTCAGCTGAAAATGACATCCGAGTGGCTCATGTCATGATTCTGTTTTTGTTTGGATTAGAGTTGGTTTTGTTTCATGGTTTACTGTTGTGGTTCTGTTCCGTTTGTGACCAACAGGTGGCGTTGGGGGGGCTGTGTTTTGTTGTTACCTTGAGTTTTGGGGGGGTTTTCATGACTTTGTTAGTGCTTTCGATTTCGTTCCCCCCCCCCGCAAATGTTTTTCGTGAATACATCAGGTTCAGTACACCCTGCTTCTCCTGCCTCCCTGCTTTTTTGGTTATTATTATTCTCATTGTTATGATACGACCTCATCCATTTCATATGAACTTTTTGGGGTTGTCCAAGTCAAGCCCTCAGTGGGACATTAATTGTTTGTTTTCTTTTTTTTTTTTTTTTCAGAGTTCCGTCAAGCAACAATGGACCAAGCAAGGTCAACAATAACTAAAATTGTGAGTATTTTTGCATTCATTGTTAAATAATTGTTTTGTTTGCAGTGAATATCTGGTGCTTTGATGTTGCTTTTGGTGTTTTTTGGTGTTGCTTCTGGTGCTTTTGATAAAACAATGTGCCCTAAAAATAGCTACTTAAAGAAATAAAGGGATGCAACAGTCAGTTAAGCCAAATACGTGGTTGAATGGAAATGTATTTTCATGACAGAAATTGTCAGGTTTTTTTTTTTTTTTGCATTACATTTTTATAGTGATCGATGTCTAAAGTTATTCTTGAATTTCTTTTCTTCTGGTTAGTCTTAATATACACTTAAGAATTTTCTAGACGCTGGGTCATATGTGTCAATGCATTGTTTTTTTAGTTGTTGTTGTTGTGTGTTGTTCTTTCTACTTGTACGCAAGCTACAACCCTCAGTTGACATCAGACTTCAAATAATCTTGTGAAATCGTAAGGTGTGGTGCTTTGAAAATCGACCAGGAGGCTGATTTCATGTTCTTCTCCTTCTGCTGTAGTTTAATGGAGAACCGCATTCGTATACACGTTTCAACTTGACCCAGAACATGGAAGGTGACAACAGTCACGTGGAGATGAAGCTTGCATCTGATACGGATGAAGAAGTCGGCGCAAATGGGGTGGGCGCCCACCTCAACCATAATTCCAACCACAAATCCTACATGACTTCAAAATTTGGACGCACGCCGAAGAACCTTTGCTTTATCATCGCTACTGTCCTCCTCATCTTTATCATCGGTAAGCGCGGGTGCCATTTGGGGTTTCTTTCCCACATACAAAGAGATGTCAAGAATTCTCTCATTTTGAATTTGAATTTTAGTCAAATAAAAAGCAATTTTCACACTCTGTTACTTCTTCATTGAATTCTTGATTGAAGCTGTCTTTTTGCAATGAGGTTTTTGGTTTATTGAGTGAAACGCAATGTGACGCTTGCCGTTCCTAAGGTTCCGATGTTGTCATTCAATTCCGAGATGTATTATTTTTCCCTCTCATTTTTAACTCCTGCTACTTTCAGGGTACTTGATTGGCTACTTGGTCCATCGCAAAAGAGACGCGCCTTCCAGCTGTCAAGCCTCCGTGCAATTGCCCGATGAGCCCGTCTTTCACGACACGGGAGCCGCCCCCCTCATGGCCTGGAATGATGTCAAGAATGCGTTTGCCCAGAAATTGAGTGTGTCCAACTTCCAACTTGCCTTCAGGTGAAAGTCGAGCCCATACCTTATTCATGAGAGTTGCTGTTAGACAGTTCCCAATACAGTCATGGAAAATTCATCTCAGACACGCGCACACTCATCGGACCGTGACACATTGTCCCACGCGTGTGTTGTTGAATTCGTCATGGTTCAGTGATACCAAGGTGGAACATGCCCAGACGACCAAATTCTTTCGTGTCAATTTTCAAAACTCTTTCCTTTCTTTATTTCCTAGAGAGTTGTCAAGTGACAGCCATCGGGCCGGTTCCCCGGGCGATGATGCTTTGGCCGACAAGGTGATCAAGAAGTTTCAAGAGTACGGCATGAAAACCTGGACCGACGAGCACTTCGTTAAAGTTCAGGATCGCCCGCTTTCCGGCTCCAACAAAGTTATTTTCAAGGATGGCAAAGAAGAGCGTCCAGAGGGTTTTCTGTCCTACAGTGCTAATGGAATTGCAAAGGTAATTCATCTGGGGGGGAGAGCAAGCTTTTTATTTTTTATGATTGAAAGTTAATTGAATGCAAAGTAACATCTGCATGGGATCCCAGAGCGATAGTAGGAGATGAATATTTTTTTGTCCCATCCAGGGAGCTGTCCTGTACGCCTACTACGGACAGGAAAGCGACTTTAGATTGCTGCGGGACAGAAACATCAACATGAGCGGCAGAGTGATGTTGATCCGAGCTGGAAAGATCAGCTTTGCGGAAAAGGTGGGACGCCGCTCGTTGTTCAATTCTCTCCCCAACCGAAATTGTCTTTGATCGTCGACAATCAACCTGCGGTGTGGAATGAACTGCTTTCATTTGTGTTTCCAGGTGGCCAATGCTGCCAAAATGTTGGCCTCTGCCGTACTGATCTACCAAGACCCAGCAGATTATCCTTCTGAAGGGACCACTCAGCTCTTCGGACATGTGAGTTGGGGATGCCCCGATCAGACTTTCTGCTCTGATACATTTAAAAAAAAAAAAAAAAAACGGGACGCACATAAAATTGTTTTTCTACACGATCGCATGCACATAATTTCACAATTGTGCCCGTTTGTGAAATGTCGTGCTTGCAAAAAAATAATGACAAGCCAAGGTGTGTCTGGTCCTAACCTTGTTCTGTCGAACTTTGTTTCCTCTCTAAGGTGCATTTGGGTTCAGGGGATCCCTATACCCCCGGCTTCCCCTCGTTTAATCACACCCAGTTTCCACCCGCCAAGTCGTCAGGTCTGCCAAGTATCTTGGCTCAAACCATCACAGCACGCATGGCCACCAGCATTCTCGGGTAAGGCTTACAAAGCTTTTTAATCCGTCGCTGGGGGCGGCCGTTTTGCTTCTTGCCGTCAACTGGAAATGACATCACCGAGCCAAAACGCTCGGGTGAGCGACCGATCACGGCTCGCCTGTCGTCTCGGGGTTTTGGTCCCGTGACGTTCACAAGCCGAGCCCCTCGGGCGCTGTGATGTTCAGTGGACAGCAAGCGGCAAAATGGCTGCCCCATGAACGGTCTAAAAACGCCTTCGTTCATGTTCCACTAATGCAATGTTCATCAGAACAGAGGACATATTGTCAAGAAAAGTCTTGACCTGACTTCCCCTTTAATTGTCTTTATTCACCAGGGGCATTATGACCAGAATTTTATTTTTATTTTTTTCACATTATGACTGGAAATTATACATCCTTTGCGTATCTAGAAAAGCTTCAACAAAAGCAATGTATTATCGTTTAGTAGTAGCAGTCATAGTAGTGTGTGGGTATTGCGACACCCACACTTTTCATGCTGCCCCCTCCCCTTTTTTTTTTTTTTTTTTTTTTTTAAATAGCGGCGTAGAACGGTCTCCCGACGTTAGCTGGTGTACATTGTACGGAACAAATCGATTGCGTTCCTCCCCACAGACAGTTGGAAGGTCAGAATGCACCAGAAGAGTGGAGCGTTTTCAACAAACTTGGTAGTGAGAGTGACGTCATCACTGTGGAGGTGAACAACGTTCTCTCTGAGAAAAAGATCAACAACGTCTTTGGCGTCATCGAAGGCTTTGTGGACGCGGGTGCGCAAAACATTTACAATTACCGCGACGACTCTGTTCAAATGTGCACGTTACGAATGAATATCACATGCCTGTGCTTTGGCTATAGATCGATATATGGTTATCGGCGCCCAGAGGGATGCCTGGGGTCCGGGTTTTGCCGCATCCACCGTCGGCACCGGCGTTCTGTTGGAAATGGCTCGTTCAATCTCGGCCATGCTGCATAAGGGTAAGCTGTTTGTGACTGCCGCTATTTAAGTTGAGCGTGCCGCCGCCGAAACGCTCCTGCCGTCTTTTGTCACGCGCTCGCCCGTTTTATCCTTCGAATAGACCGGTTCAAGCCAAGGAGGAGCATTGTGTTTGCGAGTTGGAGTGCGGGAGAATATGGGAGCATCGGCGCCACCGAATGGCTGGAGGTGGGAACGACACGATACGTTTGGCTTGGGTTACTTGGCCCATCCAATTGTACGGCGATCTCCAAATGCACTCGTATACACTCCGATCCGTTTCTCGTTTGCAGGGCTATCTTTCGTCTCTGAGCATGAAAGCCTTCTCTTACATCAACCTTGACGGCATAATAGCCGGTATGTAGCGTCGTTTGAAATGTTATCGCAAGCGTTCCTTCCAAAAGGTTCATTTTGCTCTATGAATACTGACATACGTATTTTCTGAATTCCTGAATAAATCAACCCCCTTCCAGGTCACACTGGTTTTAAAGTGGCAGCAAGTCCAATGATGTACGGCTTGATTGAACGCACTCTCAAAGAGGTGAATCTTGAATCGCCCGCCGTATGTTTTCGGAATTATCGGAACCACTTTATCCCCCACGGTGGTCGATGATATGAGCACACGCGACAGACGGCACGTGTATCTGTGTACTCCTCAGGTGGACCTCCAGAATCGGGCCGTGCCCCTCTTCTCTCAATTTGGAAAGGGCAACTGGGAATCCAACGTGTACGTTTATTTTCCTTGACCTCCAGTACACGGGCGCGGTATCGCAGCGTTACTTGCAATGCGTAGGCCCGCCGTCCCGACCTCCACATTGAAAAATCTTCACGTCTATTTAGGATGGAACCTCTGAAGCTGGATAATGCCGCTTATCCTTTCATTGCCTTTACGGGCATCCCGTCCCTGTCGTTTCAATTCACTTCTGGCAATTCAGTAAGTCAGCCCCTCGTGCTTCGACAGACAGCAAATGTATCTGAGCTGCAACAATATCTCCGGTGATTGGATGGATTTCAATTGGGCTCCTTCTCCAGGATTATCCCTATTTTGGCACGTTGCTGGATACCGAGGAGAAGTTGATCACTGCCACGTCCAACCAGCATCTGCAGCTGGCTGAAACGGCTGCCAAGTTTGCAGGTCACATCGTGCTGAGGTTGGTCCATGACCATCTGCTGCAGATGGACCTGTCAAAGTATGACAAGATTATTCGTACTCACGTGGCTCAGATTAACAAGAAAGTCAACACTGTGCAGAGGGTAGGTCTTGGTTTTTTTTTTTTTTTTTTTTATCACTTTGCTATAATTTGAGTGAAGTTGATCAATAGAGTCGACCCGTGCTAATCGCAGGGGATAGAAAATGACGTGAAGAATTGATGGTCAGTGAAATGGGGAAGGGGGCAGAACAGTATTTTTACCGACCCCCAAGATTCTTCAACAAACACTGATAAACGTGTTTTTCATGAAAAAAAAAATAGAAGAAATGGGGCAGGGCGGTCTATGTACGAGACCGCCCTTATGAAAATATTTTTTATATTGAAGGGAAAAAAGGGGAAAAACATCCACAAATGTGCAAATCCACAGGTGTCAAACTGAGGCTCTGCGTGCTCGACCATGTTCGACAGTTTTGATTCTACCTTTTGGCTCCATCATGGCCACTTTTGGCCAGTACCAACCACTAAAACATACATTTTTGAAAATTCCTTATTTGCTGGATTGAGTCGTGCAGTTTGGGTGAAATGGGATTTATTGTCATCTCAATACTTCATTCTTTTAGTTTCTTTTTTTTTTCATTCATCAGTTTTTGCCAAGGGGCCATTTCACGTCAATCACGGCATCATTTTCCAAAAGAGGCGTTTCATGCAAATCATCATTTGCGTTCTGCACTTCTAAAAGATGTCCGTTCATAAATCTACAAGTGCACAGTGACATTCTGAACACGCTTTCTGAACCTAACCGAGGGTTGCGCGTCCCATGTGTCCAGATGCAACCTAATCTGGTGCCCACATCGGTGCAGTGGTTGATGTCAGCCTCCGGTTCTTACGGTCGAGCCTCTCGTAACCTGATGAAAAGCATCCAAAACAGTGACTTGAGCAACATCGAGATGTGCCGCATCTACAACGACCGCATCATGTCGGTAAGACCTGCTCAGTTTCACCTCTTTGCTGAGGTTTCGTTTGTACAAGCGAATTCGTGAATACGGAAACGGTCAACTGAACAAACCACAATCATCCCGCGTTCCGTCGCCATCTCCAGGTGGAGAGGAACTTGCTGTCAGCGTACGTGTCTGCCAGAGAAAGTCCTTTCCGTCACATCCTGCTCGGCTCTGGTCCGCACACACTCAAAGGCCTGTCCAACCACCTTGACGCCCTCAGGACAGACAGCCCGGAAGCCGATGTCGACCAGTTCCGCAACCAGTTTGCCTTGGCCACCTGGACAATTCAGGGTTGTGCCACTGCGTTGGCGGGCGACATGTGGTCGTTTGATAATGAAATCTAAATTATTTTCACCCCGTGCTCTTCCCTTAGCAACGATGAGAATATGAGGAAGTGTAATAATAATTTGATCATCTATACCAGTTAGGAGCCGCCTCATCTCCCTTAGCGTTCTACTTAAAATCACACACTCTTCACATCAACACAGTATATTTTCAGTTTTTTTTTGTTTTTTTTCTTGTACGTTTTGTTCTGTTGAAAGACATTTCGAAAATGCGGTGCATAATTGATCACATTTGATGACTTTGGTGCTACCGCAACCACCTCCGACGACTAACATTGCTTGGTGGTATTCCCGAAAGTCACGACGCCAGTACCCGGACTCAGACTTACAAAAACAAATATGGGCAGCATTCCTTTCCAATCTACAATAGTAAGCGTTTAGCGTTTATTTAAATATCATAACTGAAAAGCAGTAACACGCCGTTCAAGCCTCTGAGAAACAATATTTACTGTAGTTGTTACTGTGCAGAAATATCCTCGTGCTCACAGGTCGTACGGGAGGCCCGTCGATCGCAACGAGAGCATATCGTGAATGGCGTCCTTTCATACATTTGCCACACGGATCATTAATAATAAACCTAAACGATGAGAGACAAATTTGAAAAGTAAGAAAAATGACAATTTTTACAATTAAGCAAAAAACAAAAAGGGAGAGGGTATTTTACCAGGCGGCCGTGAAACCGAAGTCTATTTATTGTGTTACGTAGTTATCAGTGACAGGGTTCACTACAAATATTTTTTAATTGCCTTTTATAGAAAACGTGTAATTATCGGGAGCAGTGCCTTCCATAATTATGACAGTTATACTGTCGAAATGACAAAAGCAGCATCTGCTAAGAGAAGCTAGCACTGAGCGCACGCAAGAGTTCTCCGCTGAGGCTGAATCAAAGCTGCTCATCCAAACTCGGCCTCACATGTGCACTTCTCATCCTGCTACCATTATCGGAAGCAGCGTCTTCCATAATGTGGAAACCAACAAGGTAGTTTTTGCCTACCGTTGTGTGTCCGTATCGGAGGCAGTGCCCTCCATATTTCACTGTAGGGGTGGATGTTTATATTGTCGGGGGCAGTGTTTCCCATCATTTTTGTATATATTCCGTAAATTACATCAGCATCACAATTCATTGTCTCGCTCAACTTCAGATCTTTTTGATGTGTCCTCATGTGAGTACTTTCTTCCCACGTCCTTTGTGCCGACAGTTTTTCCGAAACTGTTTTCACAATCCGTTTTGGGATTAAGGTGAGGCATATGAATGGCTAAATTGCACTCTGGGTTCCTTACGGCAGCCTTTATCCCCATTACAAATCAAAATGTATGTTGATTTTTCGTTGATATGTATGTGGAAGTGATGTGATTCCCACCCACCTGGCCCTTGAGGAAGACAAATCGTTCTGGGTGCCTTGGTGTTTAAAAAAAAAAAAAAAAGTCACAAGTGCCTTTTGCTTCATGAATGCATTGCAAGTTCTTGTACCGGTGGTTTTCCAAGAGTGTAGGATGTTGGTTTTATTCCTTTTTTTTTGTATGTATGTGTCTTTGGCCACCCATTCAAAGACACCTTCACACCCGTTCTGAGCTAAATCAAAGTTACAGACGCAGTTTTACAGTTGCTAATGTTGTTGGTGTTCATCATCAGAGAACTGAAATGATTGTGCTTTACACACCCCGAAGTAAAGTCGAAATTGTGTCATTGTTTTAGCTGACTAACCTTAAAACGATCTGTCGTTCAGTGCTTAAGGATTGATAAATTGCCCATTAGCTAATGCGCTGATGAAATGGAGAAAGTGATCATTTGAAAATCAAAAGAATGTGTTTTGAAGATCTATTTTTTTTCACAGTAGGCAACCTATTTTCCAAATGCATGCAAGTTTGTTTGTCATTTTTCATTTCTGCTCTGCAATAAACAATCACATCGCTCTTAAGAGCTATTTCATTCATCTTGAACGAGTGGTCTCGGGAATGCACGTCTGCATCTAAACAAAGAGCCTCTTGTCAATTATTCATCTGGAGTAGCCTACTTCAGACTTTTTGAAGCGGGAATTCCTCTCTGTAAAGTTGCTGTAATTCCTAAATGATAAATGCAAATATTGTCACACGTGTTAGTTGTCACATTGAAATTTTCACCTCCTCCAGATATAAATATAAGGGAAATACTCGAGTCAGCAAAACAAATATCGTTTTGGCCACATGATGGAGACAAAGTAAACGAAATTATTTCCATGAAGTGAACGAAGTGCTACCGAGCGAGGATAAACGGTAGAGAAAATGGATGGGAAATGGCGTGTCCTCAATCACTGACAGATGACAAACGATCATTCACAGTCGCATTACATCTGTGGGCAATTCGGAATCAGCCGTGAACCTAACGTGCATGTTTTTTTTTTTGTTAGTTTTTTTTTTTTACGTGGAAGGGGAGGCAGTATGGGGAATACATTGAGCTTCGGCCATTGAAGCTCAGAACTTGAGGACTGTTGTGTTAATGACATTCCTCACCGTGTGATTATTGCTGTCATTTATTAATCATCGAAATTATAGTAAAACACACGTTAGGCCTATCTAAAGTTTTTAGACTCTTGGACAGCCACTGTTGTTGTCATATAGTCAAACCTCCATCCAAGACATGTTGTGAATACCCAATACATATCAAACGTTTTTAAAATGTTTAACGCGAACACTCTATCTCAACTGCATGCAGTAATAAAGGGGAAAAAAACTGGCGTGTCTCTTTAAGAGTGGGACGAAAGCGTGAATACAAATCAAAGAAGGTGTGCCCAACACTAACTTCCCACTTGGATTGCAAAAATAGCCCAAACCGAATAAGATAATACAGTAAAGTGGGAATTCAATTCGGTGTGCTTTGCAGTCACTGTGTGATATTTGAAATTATACGTATGGTTAAAAAAAGTTTCAATGTTGCGTTGAGCACTATCTATAGGTTCGTGAATCTTTCACATTGTGGTATGTCTCGACATTTAGATCTAGACGATCTTTGAACGGTACAAAGACGCCACAGAACTGACGCTAGCGCCTTTAACGCCGTCTTTTGGGACACGACGTACTACAGAACAATTCGACATATTGAGTAGGGAATATATTCGGGCATTGTCTTGCCGCTAAAAACATCCAATGCGTCAGTCGTCCTCAGTTTGGAGCAGGCGTGCTGGGCTGTCAAGCACACCGGAACAACGGCTGACAACAAGTGACACGAGCTCAATTGACAGGTACTTGCACGCGACCAAAACCCCGTCGGGCACGAAACGTGTTTACAATAACGCGCTAGTATTTAATCAGTCCGACAATGCACTGCAGTTTGGTGAACGTGTTTTACTTTGTAAGAACCCCACTTGGGTAGTTGAGGAGCTGAGGGAAGAGCCAACAGGTGAGAGAGTGGTGCTGTCAGGACTACAGTATATTGGGAAACACACTGACGCCAACACTTTGTCACACGTCTGCAATCACGCACACCTCTAGCTAGTTTCAGAAACCTGTTTTTGGTCTTCAAATGAAACATTGAAGAAATTAAAATTAAAATGAATGTTGTTTGTACTAGAAAATTATAATTTAAGAGCTTTAGTTACATTTGAACCATCCGAAATGAGGACCAACATAAAATAAATATGTTTCAGTTTTGGGTGTAAAACTGTGGAATGGACATGGTGATTCGTTGAAGCTCTGTAGTTCACTGGTAGGGTTTAAGAACATTTAAAGTGTAAAATAACGAGTGCATGTAGTGCCGTTGATAAAATGTAAACCAGCAAGGGATTATTATTTGATCGGACTGTTAATTTCTTTTGCTGTATTGAAATTGTAGGTGGTTCCTTTTCGGGTAGTGATAATCTTGAAATCATCTTTATATTTTCTTTACGTATACGATGTAGATTGGGCCGATATCGTGAAGACGATATATAGCTAAAAGTTTCTATTGTGTCACTTGTCTGCGACTTGTCTATCGTCAATTGTCATCTGCAGCAAACTGTGTGTACTGTAATAAGAATTCCATAGGAACGTTGGTTTAATGGGCAAAAGCTCTTATTTAGCGAACTTCTGCCAAATAGCTGCCACTAGGTGGCAGACTGAACATGAGTACATGGAAGTGAATCATATTAACACATACATAGTTATCCTACATTATAAACGTATGCAAAAATAAATAAGAGTCAAGTATTAATTTAGATGTCGGTGAATGCAAATATTGAATACTACTACTTTTGGAAAATAAAACAACCCCCCCCCCACCAAAAAAAGAAAAAAGGTCCCTCAAGGCATAATGCGTATGCATTCAAATGACACAAACAGTTTGCATTGTGGGCCTCATCAATACAAAAAAAAAAAAAAAAAAAAAATTGGAATGGCCAAGAACGTCTCAAGAAGCTTTGCTGGGCTGCTTCTGTCACCTGCAGCTGGGTAGTCGGCAGGTCAAGGCGAGACGCCGCTCATAGGAAATCTAGCAACAAGTTTCATCTAGCCACTACTGCTTGGTAAACACGTTGTGGTTTCACTCTTCAGTCAGTAATTACAGCCTCCAGGGCGGCGCTACATTTCTTTGAAGTATCATTCCCACGATGGGATTACAAAGAGTAATTAACAGAGGCAAAGATGTAGGAGCCATGCTAATCGCTAAACTAACCCAATGTCACTTTGAAAGACCGGAATGAAATGCTCGGGTGACCGAATCGACTTCACTGGAACCGCGTTAAAGCGAAGCGTATCCAGTTTTGAACCGAAGAATAACAAGCAATTTAATAAGTATCTCAAGGGAAAATGATATCCAACAATGCTACATACACACAACTAAACAGAAAATGTTGCAGCGTCTCGTGCATCAGCCTGCCAGAGTTGGATGGATTTTTAATTCCGTTTGCAGGACTGTTCGGCCATTTTGTATCTGGAAAGGAAACTTGCGGTTTGGCATTTGGGACGTTTACTTGTTACTACTTGCTGCAATGTATCTCACTTTCCCCATTTACTCTGACATCCTGTTATGGCGCACGCACATACACACACACACACACACACACACACACACACACACACACACACACACACACACACACGCACACACGTACTCTTTTGTATCAAATACAATGAGTGAGGGCAATCGAACTAAGAGCTCTACTTCCTGCCTTTGATAGTTCACCTCTGCTCAGTTTAACCCCTGTAAATCTCACACCCGCACCTTCACATACGGGAGGTAATTTCATTGTTTAAACTGCCTTGGCTTCTTCTTCTTCCAGTTGCAACTCTTGTCATTTACAGGACATTCCATGACAGTAGTTACTGAGATGAGACAGGCACGACTGACCGACCATCATGGGACATAAATGGAGTTAAATACAATCAGTGTCACAAAGTCAAGTCAATTTCCTCAATTTCCTCCCGGAGGATTGATTGAATTAGGGACGGACAGCATCGGCATTCATTTGGTTGTCACAAGAAGGGTTCAGTAAATGCACCCGTCCGTGACTTGTTTTCAAATTATTCAGTACGATATGAAAAAGACCGCTGGGTGAGTTATAGACTGAGTAGCATCCAGTCCGCTCGACGCCCCTCTTCATGTCCAAAGTGTGAGGTTTGTTGTTGTCGTTTGTGTTTGAAGATGTCATACGCAGTTGAAGAGAAGCCGCTTTTCACAAGCTGTTATTTGACATTGTATTCTTCAAGGCAGTAGACAGGATGCTGGAATTTGCACATAACGTGTGATTAAAAAGTGAACGGTAACTTTGCCAAGAGATGAAGGCCATTTCATTTCGTGACACATTTCTGAAAGCGTCATATGCATGCAAAGTTAGTCGTTGATTTGGGCTGTGTGCAAAGAAGCATCCGGATTGACCTCAGAATTTTTTTTTTTTTGTCTCACCTGAGGCTAAAGGGCCACTTGACTGATACCTAGTGGTTCTTAGAAAATCATTTCTAAATATATTTCGGAATATCATCGTGGATTGGCTTAATTGGGGCGACGCAGCTTTCTTGTGGGGCTCCCGAATGGCCCAGCCCCGGTGTAGCGCCGTTCCTGGGAAGCATTAACCGCTACCTGCTCGTCATCGTGTCTCTTGTACCAAATAACCTGCCGCATTGACTGTCCTAGTGGAATTTTTTTTTAAACCTCTTCACGGGCTTTGATGTTCTCATAATGAAGAACTTGAAACTGACTAGTCATTAAAAATGGATGTAAGGTGAATTCAACTCTGACAACCGTTTCGAGAGTTGCAATTCCTTCCCGCGTGAACCAACCGTTTTGCTGTAGCGATTGTTTGAAAACATTCCCGTCGTGAAAGTTGAACAAAACACGTGTGCCTCAAGACATGCCTGATCGTTGCCATTGTTGGTGAGGACGACGCGATCCTGAACTTTCATTTCAAGGAGGTTCTATGATCTTTTGCCGTGTTACTTTTCAAAGTCATTTTTGAGGGCATTCAAAAAAAGATCCTTCTCGTTCGCTTCCGTTTTCGTACTTGCGCTACTGTAGATGAAAACGTGCTTGCCCCACTCGGGGAACGGAAGCGTCATGACTCGCTGCAGTCGTGGCTTTGGGAAAGAGGAGAATGTTCACCTCTCCCACAGGGTATCATCTTTACCTTTGACCACCAGTCTTTTTTTTTTTTTTTTTCTTCTTCTTCTTCTCTATGAACGGAGCCCTCAATGGCAGCTTTTCTCTGCTCTTGATTTTAGATGGAGTTGGCCCGTCCTTCACATATCGCATGTCATTTCAGTTAATTGGTGACACCAGGAATCCGAACAGGAGAGGTAGGTCGACCATTCTCGACTTGATTCAGACGGAGCGAGAGGTCCTTTTAAAAGGCAAATTGCATGCTTGTGTCCGTTTCTTATTGTTGGCCGGTGAGTTGTTTCAGTTCAAGTCACTTCAGCTTTGAATTACAAAACGCATACAGTGTCGCGTTTGAAATAAAACGGCCTAATCTGATCGAGATTTTCCAGCAGGATTTGCTTTTGATGTAGGTCTTGCGTCATTGGTGTCTACTCTTAAGCCTTGTTTTTCAACTCGCACTTCTGATGGCCCTTTTCCACCGCGCTTTGTGCTTGTGCTAGTCCCGGCCAATGCCCAGGTGAGCACCATTTTCTTTCTTTTCCCACCATCGAAATTGGCTCTAGCTCAAGCTCTGGTGCTTGAAACTGGTGCTTAAGATGCCCCCAATTATTGATCGGGCCAGACTCTGGCATGCCGAGACATGATTCCCTGGACACGCGCAAGTTTTGCACAAACTGTTGAGCGGTGAACTCCGGCACAATCGTGTCCTACTAGCAGAGCAATGGCGGATGTAGCGAGCTAGCATGCCAGCTCCAGCTCGCAGGCAGCCTCGTGATCATCTACAGTGATTAAAAAAGATCATCCGGTGAGCGTTTGCTGATTATATGTCCCTGACTGTTTTAAAAGTATAAAAGTATCATCGATCCGATGCTAAGTTGCTTAGCTACCACTGAATTCTTCTTCTTCTTCTTATTATTTATAGCGCAGCCACTCTTGGGCAAACGGTGACGTAAGCAGTGACGTTTGGACGCTTCACGATGACATCATGCCGTAGCTCCTACTTGGCTCTTAGCTGGTGGAAAACCAAACACGTTCTTTGTAAGAAATTGCACAGCGCCGGCCCCTGGCGCCGAATGAGCAACACGTTTTGGCTTGTTTTTTTGGGTAGTTTTGTCACTGCCATGACTGAAGTCAACACATTCACACCCCTTGTACATTTGTGTGTTTGTTGTCGTCTGTGTCTCTCGACTTCTTTTTGCTCTTTGCCTTCTCTGTAGTGTCTTGGTCCAGTGTGTTATGTATCAGGGTGGGGGATCATAAAGTACTTTTTTCCTGTCCAGCCCGCTGACGCAGTGGCATAAAAGAGCTCTGTTATGTGACATCATGGCAGCTGACCGGTTTGGACTCACTCACGGGGTGTGTGTTGATAAAAGCTTGATTGAGGCATTTTCACTTCAGGAAGACGAGATTGAGTATCTGGATTTATTCACGAAGCGCAGCGTGCGCAGACTTATGCCCTGCGTCAACGTGAAGAAGTCACACTTGCTATTTCAACCGCTCGCAGGATTCTTTCGGTCATCGACTTGATTTGGTGCCGCTTGAATGTGCCCCAGTTTGTCTGGGTAAATCGGATGGTTTCATTCATTCACCGCCCGCATTCCTACCCACAGAGCTAGCTTGGAACAATGTCAATTCAGTTCATATCCAGCTCAGGAAATTGCTCCCGCTATGCGCGTTATCGGCCGTGATGTGGTCACGCTGAGCAAATAACCGCAGTTGTCGACACTCTTGATGCCAGACAGTGGGTGGATGTTGGCGGATTGTGGCTTTTCTGTCCTTGAATGCGCCTTGGACACTTTCAACCGCTGTTTGCTTC
>CAAKHF010024145.1:78016-88322 GCA_901007745.1 Hippocampus kuda | reverse complement strand
CACACACACACACACACACACACACACACACACACACACACACACACACACACACACACACATACTACAGAAATGGCTTTTTTTTTTTTTAGCCAATCAGATTTTAGATTCACCACAGTGCGCCTTCACGAAGGCTCATAGTAACGTTGGCATTTTTTCCCCTCCTCTGATTGCTTGAGCTAAATATGTGCACCTAATATTTCTTGACATGATGTCGAACATCACTAAAAATTCATTTTCAAGTTGAACTATTCAAAAACAAGTGCACGTCGTGAAAATAGGTCAACTAATACCATTGCTGGCTGGCTTGTTTCAACCCAGAAAAGGATTTTTTTTTCAGGGCAGCTTCAGTGCAGCACAAATGAGCACTTTAACTAGCTTACATTGACAGGCAGGAGAAATGAAAGGTAATCTGCATCATGTATTTTATAAAAAAATAAAAATAAAAATGTGTTTGCCATGTTTTAAAATTTTGATGATGGGCTGCTATGTTGCAGTGAAGTGGTTTGTATTTGTTTGAAGGACTGAAAGAAGTTTTTGTTGCATTCGTAATAATGGAATTCATCCTCACATATGTGAAATGTGTCTTCTTTACTGGGACGCGTAGTGATTTTGCCTTGTTTTTTTTTCATATCATTTTGTGACGTAATGGTGTTATGTTGGAGGTGCATTAGGTCACTAAAGCCCCATGGCCGAAATTCAATGCCCGCCTCTGGTTTGGCATGCACTGTAAAAAAAAAACCCCTCACAACTGGTATTTTTTGGCCAGAAACGCTGATGAAGTTGGAAAATATAAATGACTGACAGCTAGCAATGCAAAGCAAGCACATTGTTTTTGCTTATGAAGCATCTTGAAGTTGGGGTTCAGTAAAAGGGACACCCGTTCTGTCAACTGTCATTTCTTGGTTGCGAAATGCAGGATCGCCCATTTTCACGACAGCAAAACGGAAAACATTTCGTTGAATGGCCCAACTTAAAATGTTAAAAGTTGCCTTTGAAATTTTGAGTTCAGCCAACATTTTTTTTTTATTTACAGTGTAGGAGCTCATGTAGGGGCTGAAAGTTCCTGCTCATTTTGGTGTGAAAGGGCCTGATGGGGACCCACGGGGGTGTCGCCAAGAATTGTAACCAATTTCGGGGGCTTCTGTCACCTAGCGCAAAGATTAACTGAGAGAACATGGCAGCAAGTAAACATAATTATATGGGACAATATACACCATGTAGTATCTTGCTGAGTTTACACAATCCATAACCTGTGCCCCCCTGAGGAATAACAGTCGGGGCCACGTTACCATTCCTGATGTTGATGTTCAAAATTGCGCACATGACGTATGCACACATACACATTTTTTATTATTTTTTTTTAAATTTTAGAACCAGCAAGCGATTATTTGTAATGGACGTGCCGGGAAATGTGCAGCAGGAGGAATGTCAACCACATGTTCAAAAATAAATAGAGCGGCGAGAATTGAAACAAGCACTCGGAGGGTTAATCAAAGCTAATTTCTTCATGGTTTCTCTTCGCGACTGCGCTCCGCCGCCATTTCCCCTGTCACTTTATTATTGCTGCATTTCTTTCGGGGGTAACGCTAATCCGGGCATAACTAGGCCCTGCCATAAGACATTAGCGGCAAACGGGCGCAGGAGAGAGTGAGAGGGGGTAACGTACTACTTTCACAAAAAAAAAAAAAAAAAAAAAAGGGGGCTTGAATTACTCCAGAATCCACATTGTGTTTGTTCAAAAGAAGTGAAACTTTTCCAGGCTGCACTCAGAGGTGTGTTAAAAGTGGGGATGGGGGCTTGGGGGGAAGTGACGGGACTCACTCAAGCTCCCCTCTGTTCTTCTAATGGACTCCTCCGTCGACATGCTGGGGTTAGAAACATCATAAGTTCATATTCCCCACACGAGACTTTCCTCCATTTAGCGGTGTTCGCTTTCACGTGTCTCAATGGCTCCATCTTTCGCAGGCCAAAGAATCAGAGTCCTATCAGTGAAATCAAAGGCGATTACACAGCTCGCCAGTCACGTCGGATCTCTGCGGCCGTGCTAAGTATGTAGCGCAGGCCGCAGCCCCCGAAGTCTCTGTTTATTCAGTCAAAGTGCTCTGTAATTTATTTAAAATAATCTATTTTAACAAATAAAGAGGTCATTGAGGGAGCGCATGGCTGCAGGCGCACATTTGAAATGGCTCTTTAAGAGGCCGGGCCGAGTGGACTGCACCACCGGAGGAGGACGCCTTCCCGCGTGGAACGCGGCCACGCAAAACCCAAAGAGCAACATCTCATGCGGAGAAGCGAGCGAGCACTTGCCCTCGCCTCATCTCCGACGCTTGTCATTGCCATGGCTACCTCCTTTAGCGGTCGATAGTGGCGTCAGTTTTTATAGCTCAAGAATATCGCGGGGCACCAACCACTGAAGGAGACGTCATGCTAGAAACAACGACTCAAATGCTTTTTGTTCCTCACATTTTCATCCTGAATTCACTTGACTCAACCACACAGACTGGAAACAGTCTCAGGCAGCGATGGGCAACTGATGGGCCGTGGGCCGTGACCGCACTCTGAGGGGACCCTTGATTAATTAGCCCTCAAAGCACACTTTCTTTTTTTCTTTTTTTTTTTTGGCATAAACCCAACAAGGGCGGCCCGGTAGTCCAGTGGTTAGCACATCGACTTCGCAGTGCAGAGGTGCCGGGTTCAATTCCAGCTCCGGCCTGCCTGTGTGGAGTTTGCATGTTCTCCCCGGGCCTGCGTGGGTTTTCTCCGGGTGCTCCGGTTTCCTCCCACATTCCAAATACATGCATGGCAGGCTGATTGAACACTCTAAATTGTCCCTAGGTGTGAGTTTGACAGTTTACTGTGGTTTGAAAAAGTCTCGTTTTCACTGTCTGTTCTTGGTAATGAGGTCTTCTCTTCTTTTTGGAGAGGACTTCCAAACAGGACATAATATGATTGGCTGAGTAAATGAGCTGCCTCTTTGAAGTTCATTTCTCTTTCATTTCACTTTTTTTTTTTTTTTCACTCCTCACCAAGCGGTTTCATACTGAGCAGGAGGGAGAGACACAGTGCCACAGATGCCCTGTCCTTACAAATAAATAAATAAGTACGTAAATCAAGATATTTGGGTGCCAGCAGGTCCAAGTTACCCCCAAGGACAACATCAGTAGTGCATGGGTCTGTTCTAAAAATAGCTCTCCAATGATGGGACAACGTGACTTGGAAAGAACAGCTGAAACAGAAGAAGAAAGTTAACATGCATTTCATGATTTAAACTTTTTTGCTGCATGTTTCTTAATGCACCAAATATTTTAGTTTGCTTTAAAAATAAAATAGATAGTGTTCAATGGAAAAAAATGCCGTTTTTATTCACCCGAATATTTCAAAAGAGGACATTTTGGAATTTTGGGACCTTCATATCGCAATACTTATTTAAATATAGATCTGATGTTTTAAATGAATACAAGGCCGCTATAAAGGCTCCTTTATTGTTCATTGCTTATTGACCAATTACTCGGGGTGCGCCTCACAGAAGCGGCAGGGAAGCGGGTGGAAGTGTTCCTATAGTGGCACCTCTAAACTTGTCACTTGTAACATTCATTTGTTGCTCAGCAGAGTTTTTGGAGAGTAATTGTTTTTGCCGCAGAGCTTTTCAGTTCAGCCTCAAAAATCACTTAACACTGTTGTGCGGTCTCTTGTTTCTTTGCAGATCTTGTAGGTCACAATCACAACAGGTGGAACATCTTAAAAGGAACCTTGACTGAAATGACATGTTTGGACCAGAATAGTAATTTTTTCGTTTACATAAAAAGTCGACGCATCCCTGTTTAAATTACAGCTTTTTCTCATACAAAAGACTGGGACCAAGATAAATTATATTGGGGGAAAAATTTTTTTAATCACCATTAATGTGACCTAGTGTATGTCCCGTACAAATCTTTTCGAAAGGGAACATGAAAATAAGCAGCTGATATGTGTCATGGTTACACAAGTGTGTACGCCGCTTTTCGTTATCGCCGAACAAACGTAATGTATGTAAATTGACCCCTTGCACTGATTGCCATGAGCCTTGTTATGCTCTTCTTACTGATACTCTATCGCCAATCCAGACCCTTGATACTTGTTTGAAGACAGGGTGGGCTAAGGACACTCTAAAATACCACGAAAGTCGAGAAATAGAACACATTTTCTGACCAATCACCAACCAGGTGCTCTATGTCTACGTGATGTCCCCTCCTGCCCGATGACATGAAACTTGCACCATCAGAGGAGGTCTGAGTGAAGCGAGGGAGTCCAACTGTAAGAGGCCCGCTTGGATAAATGGAGCCAAAGTACTTTGCTGTATTTGGACTTGTTTGGCTGTATTTGTTTGCACACCGCACAGCTCGGTGAGATGCAGGGCAAAGTTTTTCCCTCCCACTTGAAAGACTAACATGTTGTTGATGCTGGATGCCAGCTTCCAAAACCACTTTTTCTTTTTTTAAACACCCCAGCCCCCAATCATTAAACCTGCTTTCATGACATTTCCGTAATTCAAAGCATCAATTACATTGGGACCTCTCAGATAGAAGACAATCTGATCTGGAAACCTTTACCTTCCATTTTGTTCCAATTTCATATTCCTCATGTTGGAAATAATGGAACTAGTAAAACAGTGATTCCCCCTGTACTTATTTTCATTCATTCATTCATTCATTTTCCAAACCGCTTTATCCTCACCAGGGTCGCGGGGGGTGCTTGAGCCTATCCCAGCTGTCTTTGGGCAGTAGGCCGGGGACACCCTGAACCGTTTGCCAGCCAATCGCAGGGCACACAGAGACGACCAACCATCCACGCTCATATTCACACCTAGGGACAATTTAGAGTGTTCAATCAGCATGTCATGCATGTTTTTGGAATGTGGGAGGAGACCGGAGTACCCAGAGAAAACCCACGCAAGCCCGGGGAGAACATGCAAACTCCACACAGGAAGCCCGAAGCTGGAATCGAACCCACGACCTCTGCAATGTGAGGTCAACGCGCTAATCACTGGACTACTCCCCCGGTATTTCACGTTTTTATTTTTTATTTTCACAGTATACTGTACTGACTGGAATGCCCTTGCATGTGGCAATGGAGAGTCACTGTCACCATATCACTATTCAACCATTTACAGAATGCCGGGAAGGCATTAAAACCTATAAAGACAATGAGCACACATGCGCAGGAACTATTGTTGTCCACAGCTCACACCCAGGCACTCACATGCAGACTCGCCGATAGTCAAGAAGTAGTTCAAGTGTTGGTACGATTAATGAATTGAGAACAAAAAGCGTAATGCGTCACAGGAATCTTGTGTTGTGTAGGAGCTTGGAAAATTTCCTGTGACAATTGTTATTGTTTAAGATAAGATAAGATAAGATAAGATAAGATAAGATAAGCTATCCTTTATTTGTCCCACACTGGGGAAATTTACAGCCTTCAGCAGCAAGATTGTGGGTAGAAAGAAGAAAGAAGAAGAAAAAAAAACACAGTTCAATTAAGTGCAATATAAATACAATATGGATAAAATATGGATTTACTCATGGAGCTTGCATTAAAAAAAACAAAAAAAACAAAAAACGTTTTGCTCCTTTGAGTAGATTTTTCCATCCCTGTCATTTGGTTTTAGGCACAAGGCCAAAGACAATAAAACAGTCTCATAAGCACCATTTAGTAATAAGTGACAGCAAATTATGATTTGTTTGTTTATTTAATCATTTATTTGGCTCCTCCAACACAAACAATTCTGCAAACTGTTTGCTGTTAATTTGAACAGCGAACTAGCTAGTTTATTTGACTGCTTTACTTAATGTTGAGAGAGTTGGACATTTAGTGAACTTCACGCCAAGTTATCACGTCATTTTGCGGAGGCGCTGATGTGAACAAAAGTTAGACAAAATAGTCCGGGAATGCAAAATTCGACCAAATAATACGACAACTGTGCACTTTTAGCCGTGTTAACATGTTGCCAGAATCTGCGCTTTTTTTTGTGCATTTAATGTGTCTGTCATTCATGGTTCATTTCGTTACATGAGCATACTGGACGTAAAGTTCATGAAAAAGTTCAAATGTGAATCACAGTGCTGTTGTACTGCATATTATCACTCATGGAATGACTCTTGTCCAACAAAACGTTAGTCGGAACTCACTGTTGTATAACGTCCTTTACATAAACGTGGTGGCAGTCATTGCTCACATGATGGCATTTTTACCAAGTACGACCCAAGGCAGCAACTAACTGCTGTCTCGCGGCCTTGTGTAGGGTTATAAAAACAGCACACTGGCTGACCTTGTACCAGACCTGTTCATGTATATCTACAGTGTATAGATGAATTTCACCAACCGTCTTTAGAAAAACATCGTCTGAAACTGTGACTGGCATCTGGTGCAGAAAGTGGTCTTTGGCAGCCAAAGAAAACCTGCTTAAGGGTAACCATCATATAGGACTTTTTATGACATGCCGTTATTTCTGTTCGTGGCTTGGGCTTTACTTTTTACAGTCTTCCTTTTTTTTAATTTTTTTTTTTTAAGGAATTCTGTGAATCCATCCATTCCTGATCTTTCCAGATAATTTCCACGCTACTCTGTCAAAAAAGCTTCTCAGTATGTATTGGCCGACATGTTGGTTTGGGTCAGTGAGTTGAGGTCAGGCTGGTGGATTACTTTACTAATGATTTTGGTCTGAGCAGACGGCTTGTTTTCAAAGAAGTTTGAGTTTCGCTCGTTGTTATGCTCCGAGATGTTCTCATTGGGCCAAGAACTGTCGCTTGATTATTTAACGTTCTTGTTTTACAAACCGGCTTAATCTTCAGAGCAAAGAAACAAGAAATCCTATCGTCACGGCGGATTTTCAGGACTCTCGGGCTGAGTTGGAAGGTGCGTTTTGCCCCGTAACACAATCCATCGCTTCCCGTTTGAGATGTTTGCATGTACTGTAGCGCCCAGCGGAAAGATGGGCTCCGTGATTGAGCCCACCCACACTGCGCCGATGTGAGGGAGCATGCCCCTCAACTCCCACTGGGGGCAACAAGGTCCCTGTGTCCACATTTCAAGCGCGCCTGTCACTCACAGTAGGGGAGCGAGGGTCAACACTTATGTTCTCCAGCTAAGAAAGCAAGGCGGAGAAGCTCAACACAGCCTCTTTGTGCTGCTCCTCACTGGAGGAGGATGGACGCAAAGTGACCACAGTGAAAGACAACTGCAAAAGGAAATACACCTAAGTACGGGGCGGGCGAGCACACCTCTCTGAATTCATTGATCACTCAGGTGTTGGGCTCGACTGGAGAATCTTCATCTTTTAAAGACTAGACAGGTTTGCTGGAACTGTTTGCAAGGTCCTTAATGGGGATGTCGGCTGGCCCGTTTTGAGATATTAATGATGGAAGGGAGCAATACGATACAGTTCCATAAATATCTGCTGTTCCCACATCTTTGTGTCTCGTCGTGTGTTCGCCAAAACAGCGCACTTGCAACCCCGCTTGTTAATTTCAATGCAAGGCGCCATGTTGAAAACAGATCTAACATCGAATCATTGACTGTGCCGCCCCTTGCACCCGACAAGTTGTTATCGAGTGACAGGTCAGATCGTTGCTGTTGTTACATGTCGTGCTTATTAGGGGCTGGACTCTTACCTCAAGTCTGCGATTGCTGTTCGCTCACAATTTAACCACCGAATCCCACATCCATTAAAATGGATTATTAATTGAACTTTTGCAAAAGAAGAAAAAAAAGTCATGGAGTCCAAAAAAATGTAACATCCAATTTTATCATGAATGTAAAGGAAGTGCACGTTGAAATGCTTTATGCTGCTTGTGATGGTTTTTTTTTTCATTGTTATTGCGACATCCCGCCATGATAGCTTTTTCATCGATGAGAATCCTGTGCCAGCAGGTACTGCCAACGATCCAGGCTCATCTTTCAATGTCACGGCTCCGCTCCCCAGAACCAAGAAGGAGCAAATTGTCTGGATGCGTTAACGTCTTGGACAGAAAGGTCCCGCCAGCTATTATAAGTTTGCTTTACAGCCACTGTGTTTAAATGTATGTATTTATTTATTTTTGACTAACCATAAATATTTTTCCTTCTGACCACCGCTGGTAGACTTTAATCGTCTTCATGGATGAGTTTGGTGAGGAAGAATGTGCCAATCAAACTCATGAGTCATCTAATCTTCATTCACGAGAAGATCATACCACTGACACACTCAAGCCCTCTTATCCAAAGTTTTCCCAGAAGAGTGCAAGCAGTTATGGCTGCAAAGGGGGCAAGACGAGCTCCAGTTTTATGCTTCCTGTCAGGTGTCCTAGTACTTCCTGATCAGCATTTACAATTTGCCAGCTAGCTAGCTAAATCGATAGCTAGATAGCTAGCTAGATAGATAAATAGTATAATATGTCCATATTTCATTCAATTCGTTTTTGAAGTTCTCACATACTGTATGCTCCTTTGCTCGATACAGCTCAATCCAATTATCTTGAGCAGGTTACTTTGATTCTCATCTCCACACTTGCAATGATGACTCATTTTCCTTGACGGCAGCGTGTCTGCTCCTAATTTGTTCTTGTTTGAACCTCTAATTGTCTTATCCGGGATTCGCACGGATGACACATCATTGGGCGAAGCTGCAGGAGATAAAAGAAGGCGTGACTAGAACGCAGCTCGACGTGCTGCCACCTCTTAATATAATTTAGCGCACGGAGCAATGAGTTTGGTTGGGTATAGAGTTTCTTTTAAGTGGCTAATGCCTGCGGTGGGCCAGCACCCATGGGGGACAAGAGAGGTCAGTGTGCTTTTGGTGGGACGTGTGGATCGGGCGTGGGGGTGCTTCCTGTCATTCCCCACCTTGGCTCTCTGAGCCCCCGTAACCTTTGAACCCCATATAGCCGAGCCGGCCACCTCATCCTACTCGAGACCTTGGAATAAAAATGCATCGGGCACAAGCATACCTGACCCACTGGTTAGTCAAATAAATGTACATGCCAGCTAATATGGTTGACATGAAGAAATTCATTTTTTTCCCAAGATTGTACAAAACTATAAATGATCAAATGAAGGTCTATTTAGGAGTTTTTAATGGCTTATGTTATAAAGGAATGAATTATTATTATTGTTTTTTAAATGTCAGCAATTTATGATGAAACAGTCTAATCACTTAGTTTGACTCAATCATAATTTCAATCATGATTTTTTTTTTCCCAGGGCTCCCCATCCACTTGGATGCTATTTTGTTCTTTTTAGATTGTTTGCCACAAATCAACAACCAATAACATACAACCACAATACAACCAATAACAACCACTTCCAAAATTTTGTGTTGTAAATGGGATTTGAAGTTTTCAATAACGCTAACTATTCTTATCATTGCATTAGCATTTAAACAAACAACGGCAAAAATGTACTTTATTGTCTGACTACGGCTGTTAGAAAATCAATGATCTGTCATGATTTGGCCGAAACACTGCACACATGTCTCAACATCTGCAATCACATTGATCTTCCAGCACAAAAATGTAACATTTAGTTACCTGATGAAACGTAGCAAATACCTGGCCATGAGTACATATAATGAATTCAAATCACGAGGTGTAAAATAGCCTATTGGAACTCAAATCATTTGCCCGAGACATAAGAAAAATGGTGTCAAAGTGTACTATAGTTCTTGAGCCTTGGTAGTATTTTCACAAAAGTCTGAGACAGACCTGTTTTTGAAACACCTGGGAAATGTTTTTCAATTAATACAAGAAAAAAAAAACAAGCATAATATGTCACATTTAATTTAGCGCCATTTGGGTTTAGATACTGCAATGTATCCACATTTTTAATACCCCAGGTCATATCTAAATTTATGGATTAAAATCATATTGAGAGGGAACAAGCCCCTTCCCCTGTAATAATGTGATTATCATTATATATTTTATATACATTGCATGTGTGTGTGTGTGTGTATGTATGTGTATGTGTGTTATTTTTTTAAAATAAATGGTTACTTTTTGACAACAACAAAAAAAATCATTTCGTAAATATTCAAATTCCAACTTTTTCAAACTTTTCCAAATGTGTAATAATATTATAATCCCAAACCATTTTGCACTTTTAATCTTCCACACCCCTTCCCAATTGTTTTGGGTCAGAAATGTTTTGCTCATATGTTCAGTGGCGAAGGATCTTCTAAAACTTGCCATCGTCACATTAATCATCCGAAATGTGCAGGAAAGGTTACAAATATACCTCAAAATTCCCCCCTCCTAAAAAAAAAAAAAAAAAAAAAAAAAAAAAAACACTTAGCAAA
>CAAKHF010024145.1:39844-67125 GCA_901007745.1 Hippocampus kuda | reverse complement strand
GTAAATCTCCAAATAATTACAAAATAAAAATAAAAATAGAACATCAGGTCCATTAAAAGTGCTTAGGTTAACATAGCAAAAACAGTAAGAACATTTTTCTGAGCAATACAAGCACTCAACACTGAACTTGCTTCAGATAATAAAAGCTAACACTTTCGGTGCTAACGTTAGCTGTGGATGCACTCGCGACTGGGTGCTTTGCATTAATGTGGGAGGCTGAACTTGAGCTGCTTCGGTGGTCAGCAAACTCTTTCTTACAAATTAGGCACAACACTCTACTTTTATCAATAGTGCCGTCAGGGCGTTTTTGAAAAGTACATTTTCCATTCATTGTGCCAAGAACTCTCACATGCCCCACCATTTTCACCTCTCCTCGCCTCACCGCTGTTTACTTAGCCCGCCCAACTCCAATGGGAGCCAATCAGCTTATGCTAAACAAGCCTAAACATAATCATAGCCATTCAATGTCTGCTTCAGGCTGTGACTGACAGTTGTTTCCCCACCCTCAACAACTCGAACATAGGAAGCCAACACATAAAAAGGATATTAGAAAAAGGCAACTCACCAACAGAAACAATAAAGTTAGAGATTGAAATTTAGATTAACGCGATTAAAAACATAACACACTAAATACGACTGTAATTAATTATTCACAATTAACGTGATAAATTGACACCTCTATTTATAAATATTAGCTACATAGACACTAACTGAGCACACTCGGTTGCCAAGATAGTTCGATAAGATCAAGAGTTAGCTCGTAAGAAAAGTAGGGAGCCACAATAGATAAAATGGACTAATATACTAAACAAATATACTGTAACTATAAAATTGATGAGTTGATTGATGAGCTAAAAGGGTAGCTAAATCACTAAGGTCCTCATTAGGTAGCTAAGCAAACAATGATGCTAAGATAACTAGATTCTTCTTTGTTTTACAATTTTAATTTCTGTAATTGAGCGACACAAAAAAACATCAAACATTCACCATGAAGCATATTCAAACATAGTCCTCTCCCGCTATTCCCGTGCAGTCAATCATGTGCTGTGACATATCAAAACAGCAGCAACACTTAGCAGAGAAAACCTCATTTGCAATATGCTTCAGTCCATATATTCCGCATATTCAACAAACACTTGAGCGTTGTGAGACTGCGTCAAGAGCCACTTGGGGTGATGTTTGCTTTAATTAATGAAATGGAAGCAGTGTTTTAGATTAACACTTCAATTAAACCTGTGACCAGAGGCCTCCTTGTTTGTAGAGAGGAAAACTCAACCACTTAACCAAAGACTTGTGTCCATTTTAACCCTCCTGAGTGGATGGCCTGGTGAAGAAACTCACCACTGACTTGAAAGGGTGTTAAAATTGTGAGCCTTTGCGGTGCGTCAAGAAACTTTCTCATGGACTTCAAGCAGACAGCTTTAAAGAGTGATACAAGACAGGTTTCCTCTTGCATTCATGCTGTGTGAGTCTTGGATGCTGCGTATAACGTGGAAATGTTTGTGCGGGACATCAGGATGGTTGGCATTTATTGGAGATGACAACAGTGTATAAGAGCTTCCCTATATGTGCCACAAGATGACAAGCTTCTTCTTTCTAAATTTCAAAAAAATGGCAATACCTGGGAAGTGATTCTCAGACTCAGACTCAAATATCTTGTCATTCAGTAAAAAGATTGCAGATGCTATAATACAGGGGTGTCAAACTCATTTTTGTCACGGGCCACATTGCAGTTACGGTTTGCCTTGGAGGGCCGTTATGAATTTGGGGAAACCATATAAATGTTTAATCACCTCCATATATTACATACACAGCGCACAACACATTTATGAATCACTAGTTTTAAAATCAGAAGTCAAGAATAATGACTGTTACTGTGGTTTACATATCACAATTAGAAATTTTGGTTCAGACTTTAGCAAGCATCATGGAACTTGACAGGCTTGATTTGCTTTCGAGGGTCACATAAAATGATGTGGTGGGCCAGATCTAGCCCCCGGGCCTTACTTTGACACCTGTGCTGTAATAGAATGGAATGTCAAATTCACAGTCCGAAATAAAACCATAGAATAGATCCTAAAAACGCAGACTAAAAACAACCCATGTGTATACTAAAATAACGACAGTAAATTAAATTGTAACAAAAATATTGCATTTCCTGGGAAATCATTGCACCTTCTACGATATACTGTATATATTGCGTTACATGTGTCTCTCTCATTTTATACTCAGCAATATTAAGGCGGTTGGAGAAGAACTGCATGAATCTGGCAGTCTTGCACTTCAGGCTCCACCAGGTTTTCCTGAAGACAGGAAGGAAAAACATTTCTTAAAAGGGTGCGAGGTGTCTCCACTGATACCCCGAGCAGTGGAAAGGCAGCGCTTCACTGCCAGTTCAGTCATGGTTGGCAGTGTTGCTCCAATTCTCTTTTGTACTGTCCTCACAATTCTCCCCAGTGCCCTCCTGTCCATTGAGGCTGCTGCTCTCATACCACACAGAAATGCTGCTGGATAGTGCAGTCGCTCTGTAAAAAGAGGTGAGGACAGCTGCATTCAGGTGGGTTCTCTTTTGATGACGGAGGAAGTGTAGGCGACGGCTGGGCTTTTTAACCAGAGAGAATGTATGTCGATGCCAAGTCATGTTATCGGAGACATGAACTCGCAGAAATTTGGAGCCTTGTTTGCTCTTTTAGTCATGATGCATCCTGTATGACCCAAGGACATTCAAGGTCCTACATTGTTTCAATTTTAAAGTAACTTGTTGCAGAATGACACATTGGCGTCTCTGTTGCATTGATAACTTAATGTTGCCGTTGTCTTTGATCAACTTTCATCAGCAGAAGGGTTCATGAATGAACCAGTGAGAGAACACCGTACATCATTGTCGCAGTGTTATTGCAACTGGTTTAATATTACAGCTCCTGTTTGAGGAAACTTGCATTAAATATAGACTGGATATGAAATTCAACCTGCCAAAGTGGCAAGTGAGAGTGACAGAAATTGCCACTGATAAAATTCATCCACATTTGGTTACCCAGTAGGTGTTCATGTCAATCGTTGGTTACGGCATCATTTTTTTTCTCTGAACAAGAAGAGAACTGCAAAATATAACTAAAATACAAAGAATGTACCGGTAGTTGTCATTGGACAAATTTAGCACCAAAAACAAATCTTTTGAGTCATCGCTGACATGAGCGCAGTGCGTTTCTGGGTATGTTTACGACATAAAAGCAACAGAGAATCTCCTTTTTCATTAAGACCAGTCGTTCTGAACCTATTTAGAGGGACCGAACCCAACCAGTTAATATGCACATTCAGCGAACCCTTCATGGGTGAGAATAAATCCATATTTTTAATAAATTCAATATATAAAAAAACCCCGCATTCATTAATAACAGAAAAAAGTCAATGAGATTTCAAGAGATAAATATACTTTTTTTTAAAATTCTACAACGTACTATCACAACAGTCACACGTTGACTAACAAGCGAACGAAATTTCCCGCAGCACTGATTGGACAAGCAATGTCATGTGATCATCTGCAGCAAGTGATGGCCAAGAGGGCGTGTCATAACTAATTAACATGTTGAGTCATGTGTGTCTTACCCCTGAGACGGACTCGCCGAACCCCTGGGGTTCCACTGGGGTGAACCACTGATTTAGACAGTTTTTTGTAGTTGTCTAAACATCGTCAAACCTCAAGTGGAACATTTGATTTTGAGAAATGTGCACAATATGGGCCAACGTCCATCCATTATAAATGTTAATTGGCGTAAGAAAAACATTCATTCTCATGGGAAACCCCGAAAAGCTGGCTAACAACTGCAATCATCGTTGTCGTTCGGATGGTTCATGATGTCATATTTTCCCATCATACATGCGAAGAGACAAAGGGCATCCAGCAACTATGTATGAAGTTATTTTGAGAATGTTGCTTAGTTTCCACATCAGGCAATGGGGTCTCATCACAAGAACTGCACAAACTCCGTACTCACTGAGATTTACGTCTGCGGAACGGTCATGCAACATCTAACTGTCAAAACATTCCAATTGTTATCCAAAATGGGCAATCATCTCCTACATTAACCTTAAGCTTTCGTAACTGAAATGTCCCTAATGTCATGGAAAAATAGAGGGAGTGCCTCTTTGGATTGGGGATGATGCTTTTCTCCACTCCATCCTTTGCTTACTTATCACCAGTGGCCGCCAGGCACAGGACTCACAGGAAGTGAAGCAGAAGTGTAACAGGAACAGAAGACGGTGGACAGGCAGATTTTTTTGTTGTTGGGTTTTTTTTTTTTTTTTTTTTGTGTGAGGCTGGCCACCCTGCACGATGAAGTGCTTTTGTTGTGAGTGAAAACACTGGAGCGGCACATGTCATAACATTGACACCTAGGAGGGGGTCGGCTGGGATCCATCCTCGGGCCACGGCTCCCATGTGCCCTCTTGGCCTGAAAGACTAACCCTAAACAGCCCTAAAAGTCATTCTTCTTCTCTCCTCTCCGACACTCTTGCCAACATTCCGCCTTACTGCTGGATGCCAGATTCGCACTACCCTTCAAGGTAGCTCCCGGCTTGCGTGCATCAGGACATCTTCTCAAACAATAAACAGAATGTCTTGGTGGTCTGGACAGAGGTGAGGTCCTCGTGGAATAACGAGCTACCATACGACTCTCCTCTGCTGGGATGCTTTTAGGGGATGCTCACATTATGAAAACCTCCAGAGGATTTATGTCACAGAATACATGGACCGTGACCTCAAGTGCCCTACAAAATTGGGAAAAAATTCACTGTTGCTACTTAGAAATACAGTCATACCTCGGTTTTCGACCATAATCCGTTCCAGAAGGCTGTTCGAATACCGATTTGTTTGAAAAGCGAAACCACGCTCTTTTGAAAACAAAATCTTTATTGAACACGTCTGCTCACAATGGAACGCTACATGAGGAAGTGTCACTTCCTCATGTAAGGAAGGCAAGAGGAGTCAAGTGGCACATTCAAGAGTGCTCAGTTTGGTTGAGAAGCGATTTTCGGTTGTAATCCGAGGCCCAAAAAAAACTCGAAGTTTTTGGTCGAAAACCGATTTGGTCGAGAACAGAGACGCTCGAAAACTGAGGTTTGACTGTAGTTATTACTATTAAAGATGGAGAATGCAACCTTAAAACTGTTTGCAAGATTTGAATGGAGCCTCACTTCAGTTGCCCGTCCCGCCTCATATCTCGGCCTGAAGAAACGTCCCCAGCCAACTGAACGCACGTGTATGGCGGCACACCAAGGCCGCCATACTGATCGCATGACTTATTCATGATTGCCACACATGAAATGTTACCGGTTTGATATTGTATCTTTTAACCGATGACCTCAACTCAACTTAACTGTGATTATAGAGCACTTTAAAACCACCATCTCTCTGTATACGAAGTGCTGTACATGGAGCAAAAAGAATTCATACAACAACAAACAATAAAACAAGTAATTCATAACAAAGACAGTAGAAAGCAAAAAAACAGTCAAACTAAACATAGAGTCTCATGCTGAGTCAAAAGCCAAAGAATAAAAATGAGTTTTAAGACAAGTTTTAAAGATGGGTAGCGAGGGGGCTTGCTGAACGTTCAGTGGGAGGTCCACTCAAAAGAGAGGGACCAGCAACGGAAAAGACTCGATCCCCCTCTGAGCCTCCGCTTACTTCTTGGAACCTCTAACAGTGTCTGATCCACAGACCTCAGACACTGGACAGGTGCGTAGGGGCGCAGGGGCTCGGAGACATAAGGTGGGGCAAGGCCATTTAAAAATTTGAAAACAATTAATAAGATCTTAAGAAGAACTCTAAAATGTACAGGGAGCCAGTGAGCCCCATTGTGCTCCCTCTTCTGAGTACCAGTCAAGAGGTGAGCGGCAACATTCTGGACCAACTAGAGACGCTCAATGGAGAATTGGCTGACTCCAAAGTAAAGTGTATTACAGTAATCCAGCGGAACTGAGACAAAGGCATGAATTACTATACAGACTCAGAACAGCACCAAGCACGGCGAATAGAAAATAAAGCCGACGCAGCAGGAGCATCTCCACGCACACAACGCTGCACTGTCCGCCATCTTCAAAGCTGTACTGATGGAAACATTCAGGGTGATGCTTTCAGCCATACGCAGCGGTCCATGTGCGGCCATCTTCTTGTCAAATTTTTATTTTTAACTTTTGTTGCCGGCCTTTCACTGTAATGGAAATAAAGTTGAATTTAATCTCATATACGGTACATATTAGAAAAAAATTAATTGTCGGCTCTTATTGTACCTTCTGTCTTGCATATGAAGCAGATAAACAGCCATTGAAACTCATATTCACACACACACACACACACACACACACACCAGTAATCCGGACGTTTTAGCATTTGTATCCTTTTCTAATTAAAGTCAGCATAGGTTCAGCTATTGGAAGTCTCTGAAAGATCATTCCTTGCGATTATCATGTGGTGTGCAGTAGACACAAACCACTAAATTGGGCTTAATTTGATCCTTTTTGCCCTCTTTTTGCTTTGAAGTGATAAAAGGTTGTCTCACATCATAGAAACTGGTAAAGATGTTCAATATTATTACATGTGTAGCCCACTTCAAAAGACGTACCTCGCCATTGTTGTCTTCCCCGAGCCTGGGAGGCCTCTCATGAGAACGAGCACCAACGGCGAAGTTCTGTCAAAGTCGTCATAGCAACGCTGTTGCTGGCTTTCATCTTGTTCAGAATGACATTGCGGTGCGTCGCAGAACCACCCGGCATCATGAGCACCACCGTCGCCATTACCCCAGTTGCCATGGTCATAACGAGGTGTCCCCCAGAACGGCCGACTTCCAGCGGGATACCAGTCGTCGTCGGCGGGATTCCCATGGCGGGGTGGAGGTGAACGATGCGGGTATGGAAAAGAAGGCAGGCGGAATCCGCGGGACGGTCGGTGACTCGGAGTTGGGTGGAATGCCGGAGGAGGATAATAATCGGGGCGATACCGAGGAGACGCCCTGTGAGTGGAATACGGCTTGTTTTTGTACCAGTGAGGCCACGATGGGTGTTTGACTGCAGCTCTGCTGATGTCGTCCTCCCCGAGAGGTTTTTCTGGACGTCTGCTTGTTGATGATGTTTCCAGTTGGATGCAAGTGGCCCGTTCCTTCTCGACTTGATCGTCAATGGCTTGGATCTCTTTGTAAAAGTCACTCAGCGAGTCATCAATGTTCTTCTCCGGGGGGAAGGCAGGACCAATGAAGGTGGCGCTGGTGAATCCCACCTCCTTTAAAACGCGTTGGACGTCTGTCGCCTCTTTGCGGACAGCTTCACCCTCGGCGGTAATTTCGTCCTTGTCCACTGGAGCATCGGCAGAAATGTGGATGCATGAGGGAGCCGCTTGAGACATCTACACAAGATTTTTTTGAAAAAGCTCTTTCAATTTAAAGTAGCGCTGCAAGGGTCACGCATCTGTAGAATATATTGATCATTATCCCATCTTATCTAATGTAATTGTGCATTGTGAGGCGCGGGTAATTATCTCTGACCACTTGGGGTCGCCGTCATATTCTACACTGTCGTATCTGTGACTTTGACAATGTGTGCGGCTCACTGGTTTGCAATGGCGTCAAAATCACGTTGCGACGCGTCCGTTTGAGGAACTACATTGGCTGTTTGTCTCCTTCGGGTATCCGTAGCACAAAGATAGTAGCGAAACATGGTAGCCTCTTGTTGGAGAGGCATACGCTGGGTGAATATAACGAGCAATTATGTCACCTACCATTATCAAAAATAATTACGTTGTGATCGAAGTTTTTTTTTTTTTTTGCATATTACTCAAACGAATACTTTTTTTTTTAATGAATTAACGTTGAAAAATCAAAGCATAATACAAACTGCCCCTTTAACTATAATTATTACTTCGCTTGTGAAATTGTACACTTGCTTGTTGTCTCGTTTTAATTCAGTAGAGTGGGAGGCCTTAAGGTCTCAGCGTTATGACTTTTCCTAGAACCTCATCGCGGGGCATTCTATTGTTTTTGAAAAAACATGGCACTTCCTGAATTCCAACCATATATATAGAATATACATATACATAGAATACCAGCTATTAAAAAGTAAATAGCCTATAATATCAGATGACCGTACAAGCCAGCTGGCTAAAGAAGCTCGATTCGATTCAATGTTAAACCGTAGCCTCGTCAATTAACTTGACACCATCACATAAATTAAATGTTACGAGTTACCCTTCAACGCCAAAAACGTGCTTACTGCTTACCTTAAGTTATGTGATTAAATGAAACGAAAGCAAGGGCGAGATGGCAGCTAACTGCAACATTGCTAAAGCTAATTCAGTGTTTACGGATGTGACATCATCACCAACGTAATTCACTCCTACGTCGAATGCGCCGGCGGGAGACGTTGCATTTTTTTCCTTTCATTCAGTTCCTCTTGCTGCAAATTGCTTTTGCCTTTTTTCACGTTTTTACATACAAAACAGTAATACTCACCTTGATTGTGTTTGTAATATTGCATTGTATATATATATATATATATATATATATATATATATATATATATATATACCCGATTATATATTTTTTCCTTTGAGATACCCCCATTATATATGGAGAGAGACAAATAATTTATTCAAACAATTTTTATTTATTTTTTTACATTGTGGCTCCCTTTCACAATGCAGCAGTGTACAGTTATAGTGCATCATTGGAACGTAAGGCCTGCGTATCAATCATAGCGAGCTCATGGTCGTTCACCCACGCTTCCTCCTCCTTTTCATCAGGTGGACTTGCAGACACAGGCGCCAGGTTTGGGGTGTGTACAGTTTTTAAGGTGCGGGGTGTGCTGGCTCTCCGAGGAGGGTTGAAGGTCTTCTTGACGAAGGGCAAAGCAGTCAGGCCCGGGGGGAGAAACAATGGCGGAGGAGACGGCACACGAGAGAGGTAGTCCACAGCTCGCCTCCTCTTCAAGCTTCTCGGGTCTTTCTCCGACGAAGAAGTGTCGGCTGCGGGCTGAAGGTTCCTGCTCGGAGTGAAGGAGCCGAGGCTTCTGACCGGCTGCTGAGATGTGGTCTGTAAGGGGCAACATGCTTAGAAGACAAATTACGCAACCGAGCACAAGTGGAGAAGAAACCTTACGTTTGTCCACACGTGTTGTGTGGGTGGAGTTTTCGGAGGCAGAGCGGGAGAGCACACGCCCCTCTTGAGCACCTGGGAGAGTTTGTCCTCAGCGCACACAAAGAACGTCTCTTGTTCCTACAATACACGGATGCAAACATAACTACCACGCACCTCATCCGGCCTCCGAAGCAGTCGTCTCACCGACACAACCATCGAACTGACTATACCCAATTCAGAAACCTACTGACCCATCCCCCCCCCCCCCAATTCCGTTTTACCCTTCTGAGTACCCATCTCAGCGACTTATCCGGGCATCAAGAAATGCTCTTGAGCCGAGAGAATGTAGGTGCCGTTGCTCTAACTTCAGACGTTGATGATGGCCGTCACTCTGTACCTGCAGGAGGTCCCTGAGCTGCCCGAGGGCCTTTTGAAGATGCTCTTCTTTGGGTTTGGTGGAGAAGACGGTGAGGTCTCCTGCGTACACGACGGGGGTGGGCCGGGTGGACCGGCCCCTCAGCTGCAAGTTGCTCAGCGCGAGCAGCGCGCGGGGTTTCACGACGTCCGCCAGGCCGGCCTGAAGCAGGCTGCTGAAGCAGAGGACCTTCACAAAATTCACGTTGCCGTCCACCAGGTAGAAGGCAGGGGAGGGGCCTGCGTGAAAACCGAAGATCCAAAATCAAAGTCTGCTGAATTCAAGTCAATCGAGGATGGCGCACGGACCTTTTCCATCCAGCACACCGACGACACATCCCGTCAGATCAACCTCCCCGCACGGAGGGTCAAATTCCAGGTTTTGAAGAGCCACAAAGTCGGTAGACACTCTCGGTCGAAAGCATGCTGATAACCATTCCGGAGAAGCCTAAGGGGGTGGGGGGGATCAGTTCATTGGGTGTGTGAATGCAGAATCACACTTCATTTCACCTCCCTACCTAGCCCCGACTATTAATCTACTTGCCTAGTTAAGCAAGTAAAAGAATGAATATTGGTCACCTGGAGGTCTTGAAATTGTGTTTTCTTGGTGGCGGTGAGCTGAAGTGCCCCAACAGTGCCACGCTTCTTCCTGTCCGACGTGGCCAAGTTGTAGACTTTGTATCGACAACCTTCCTTTAACAAGGCCTGCATGTCTGAGGACGGCCGCCAAAGGTTCAACTGGTAAACTTGAGACAAAAAAAAAAAAAAGGAAGACATGAGTGTACGAAGAATACGGTTAGGTAGGTGAAATAGTAAAAGGTGGCGGCTCACCGTCGCCGGTGGGATTCAAAGAGTCGGCGACGCAGAGTCTCCAGACAGGGGTGACGTCTCTCTGAGGGCAGCCGGCTTGGCCGCCGTCCGTGTTTTTTTCGGTCGCGCGACGGTAGCGATCCTGCATTTCTGCCCGTTTCTTGTCCATGAGCGAGCGGCTGTACGCCCGCAGCGTCTCCAGCTGCTGCTCGCTCAGAAGGGCCTGGAAGCAGGAAGTCAACGGCCAAGCCTTGACAAAAATCGACCTTGAAAGCGAGCAAACTTGCAGAGCATCGACTGTTCCTGCATCTTGCAACTTGTCTTCACACCCCCCCACACACACTTAAAAATACCTCCCAATCCATCTCACCTTCCTTCCTACTCATCCAAACGACCCAAGGTGCTCTTTAAACCGTATTTTGTTACCTCAAGTCCAGCTAGGTCGTCTCCCACAGCCTCGTAGAGCTCCTGCCCGTCCTGCAAGCTTCCAATATCTCGATGACTCACAGTCCTTCTCCTCAGTTGACGTTTGGTGTCTGCAAATGACCACAGTTCAATTTGGTTTGGGGAAAAGTCGTCTTTTGTATTCTTCCTTATTCGGGTACCACACTTGTGCGATTGGTACCCGAAAGGATGTCCGGCCTGCCCCAAAAGTTCGAAACTGGCCCTTGAGTCAGGATAATTGCCACCTTGCACAACAAGAATAGAAATGGAAGTTGATCCAAGTCGTACCGATGTCCTCTTGTTCAAACTCTGCTTGTATCTTGGCGTAAAGTGCCTCCATGGCCTTTTGCTTGCGGCTGTTGTGGCGCGCCTCCTCCTCCTCTTCGGCGCGGGCCAAGCGGAACACCACGCCTCCGTCCGACTTCCTCTCCATCCACTGAATATGTATACGCATAGTGGAAAAAAAAAACAGTGAATTTCACCCAAATATCTTGTTTATTTATTCGAGCGAGTACCTGAATGGGGTAACTTCTCAGCACCACGATGTCCACGCAACCGACAGGCCCCCCGTTACTGAACAGTGACGACAGAGGAAGCAGGAATGGCCGAGGATCTTTGTAAAATCCCAACTTGGTGTCCCATCGCGCAGGTCTGCTGCTGTTGGCGAAAATCTAAAATAAAAATGTAAAGATGACAATATGAGATCTTGTTTCTGCTGCGTGTCAACGACAGCCACAAAGCAGGTGAGGAATCTTGGTGGGATTATTGACTCTGATCAGAGTTTTAAAAGCTTCGGCTTTTAAAACTCTAATTTGTCCAAAATGGTCTACCCGCACACAGGAAGGCGGCTCTGTCTGGCATATGTGTGATTCCACAGTCTGAACTAGTTCCAATTAGCTACTGAGCCAGGAGAAAAGGTCACAGTCACACAAGGGCCTAGCGCAAGTCCCCTTTCTACTTATGTCGTGGTTAACAGCTCGAAAAAAAAAAACAAAAAACAAAACGTTGCCTTGGATGTACCTTCAACATAAGCGATTGGGGCGCTTCCAGCGGCGCGCAGGCTTCCTGCGAACCCACCAGCTGAGCGCCGTGGATGATGAGCTTCCCGCCTGCGGCCAGTCGTCCCTTGCAAAGCAGAGCGCTCAAGGGCTCATCCAGCTGCGCCTTCACCGAGTACCAGCCGTCAGTCAGCCACACCACCGCACACGAGTTTGCCACCTGGTCTTGGGAGACCACTCCGCAGATGCAGAGAACCAGAGTTTTGGCCGCCGCGTCGTCCTTTTCCATGATCTTCCTCAGAGCGGGCCTGCGGCTGTGGTCCACCTCCACGTCATATCTGACACGCACGTTGTTTAGTTGGTGATTGCAATCCAATCGAGTCCGTCCATCCATTTTCCATTCTCCATTCGCTTGACCACTTATCCAAAATAGGCTGACAGGTGAGCTGGAGCTTATCCCAGCTGGCGCCCGGCACTTAAGGACAAACAACCGTTCACATTGAGGACAATTATAACGTTTTGAGAATGTGGGAGAGAACTTACGCAACCATTGCGGGGGGAACACACGCAAACCCCACATGGGTAAGCCGGAACCTGGATTCAAACCCCCAACCTCAGAAATGAAAGGCGGATGTGCTAAGCACTCACACACCACGCTGACCCTTGTTGCGTCTATTCATTGGAATCGATTCGAAAAGGGCTTTTTGAATATTAAGCATAATAACTACAATCCATCTCTCGAGGATAGCAGAGTTCTGGACTTGACCCAAAATGGCTGCTTCAAACCAAAATGGCTGACTGACTATCTTGGGCACGGCTGCTTGAAACGTATTTGTGTGCCCTGTTATGACAAACATGTCCACTAAATATCATGTCAATCAGTGATTTCGGGGGCTCCCCCCCCCCTTTCAGTGACATTGTGTTTCTGTTTCGTGTGACAGTTGTTTACAAAAGGAGGATCTTTGCCCGGCATACCTCGCAATGGGAAGTGTGAGGGCAGTGTTGTGTCAATTAGGGCAACTGCTTGGTCCCACTCCTCGGCAGCTGACTAAAGACTTACTTGGCTGTTTACTTTGACACTTGATGGGTGGGCAAGCATTCCAGAGATCCAATCACAAAAAGCTCCAAAGGGAGTTTTCCACAGATTCTATAAGTCAACCAAGCGCAGGCTTTTTGTCCTTCTCACCTGTACTTGAGCTGCAGTAGAACCCTCTCAGGTGTGAGGCAGCGGCCTCCCATAGTTTGCGGGAAGGACCTCTCCATGGAAGCCAGCTTCCACACGATCCACCTGTAGTGATTGTACACCCACTCGTCAGCGAGCAATTTGGGATCCACGCCGGGCGTGTCGCACAAGGCTCTGCGGGGGAGACATCACAAAACGTCGCCAATTAAAAAAAAGGGTTCTCAAAATTCCATCCAGCACACGCTTCAAGCTTCGGTCGCTGCATTCTATTAATTCACCACAAGATGGCACTTAATTCTACACGCTGGACTTTTAAGCACGTATCGGTCATTGTGCAGAGCCCAAAGCTAGGACGCACACGTCCTCGTTTGACAATCGCCGACCTGCAGAACTGCTCTTTGCCGGCCGTCCCGTCCTTGCTGGGAATCAGCCGCCCGCCGTCCGCAAGTTGGATGCCGCTTTGGTCTGTGAAGGCGTCCTTTTTGAAGAACAGCTCAAGCCGAAAGCGAAAAGCCTCCGCCGTCTCGCTGGTGATGTTGCACACGTGCCGATGCACTCCATATTCATACAGCTGTAAAACCAAAGCCAACAAAGTCCAAATAAGTAGAAGATAGCACAAAAGCTGTGAGCAGCAACAATGAAATGAGCAGGGGCCAGACAGACGAGAGCACCCCGTTAGCCTTGGTGGAGCAGCGTGCCCGTCCACACCTAATTTCACATGACCAAAGTAGAAAGTGCTTCACGGGCTGATTTTTTTTTTTTGAGGGGGGGGGGGGTGAAAACCCACCTGCTTCTGGGTGTACTTGGCAGGGGGCCTCCGAGCCGCCGCATCCTTCAAACGTATCCTGGTGGCTCCCGAGGTTTTGGCTCGAAACAAGCTGCCAGGCAGAGGCCTCACCGTCTGCCGCGTCTTCTTCCTGATCCTCATGTCTTGCATGTCTCGGGCCAGCTCCACGTTCGCTAGCGGCGGCCCTGTCGACGCACCTAAAGCAAGGATTCATCTCTCTTGTGTCCCGTAACGAAAAGATGCAAAATGTTTACCTTGACCCCAAGATGTGTCAGGAGGTGGGATGCGGCCGCAGAAGGGATTGGTCATACTTTGGTCTGAGGGGGTTGTGGGCGGGTCCTCATCGTTTTGCGTCGACTTTTTTGAGAAGAGTTTCGTGGAATCCTGTTCGACGACTGTCCTCTGTCTTTTAAACGGAGGAACGAAGGCTGGAGGCGTTGTGATGTCGCTCCTCCTCGGTCGGGCCTCAGTCTTCTTGAAAAATGGCAAAGTCAACCCTGCCGGCGAGGGCTGCTGGTTGTTCTTCGATGAGGCGGCGGCCGCTACGGAAGCCGTGCCGTCTCTGTATGGGGAACACGAGGGTGACGACGGTGCGTGTGATGGTCGCACGCGCGGTATAGGCTGGCGGCTCACCTGTGCGGCCTGGTGATGTTTGGGCCGAGTGACACGTCGTACTTGAACACGGGCCTGTCCTTCAATAGACCTTCGAAAGAAACGGAGGAAAAATAACCCAAATAAAAAGTACACAGGGTGGAACGTCACAATATTTGTTAACTGTGGACACGTGAAGGCCTTTGAGACTTTGTTGTGATGAAGGGCAACATAAGTAAATGAGTTGACTTGACCTCAAAACCTCCGCCAAGAACGCAGGCTAAATTTTGCTCCTCAGCAACTTTGGTAAGATTTTTAACAATTGCAAATCTGCCAATTGGACATACGCTACTCTCAGAATTGTTCAAAAGTCAACCGGCGTTGTACCTTTGGGAGAACTCGTTTGCGGGCAGAGCGTCGATCCTCGCGGGCTGTCGAGAGATCTGTCAAATTCTTCCAGGAGTCTTCTTTTCGAGGGAGGCTGCCCTAGAATAATCGAAATCATCCGAACACAACAATCAGTTCCTGCTTCTAAACTGAAGCCGAAAGCAAAGTCCGCGATGATGCCGATTGGATCTTTACCAGCCATTTCGGTGCCCTCGGCTAATCTTTTCTCATGCGCTTGCTCCCGCGCAGGCGGGCAAGAGGCGCTTTTGGGCCGCAGGTTTTCCAACGTCATGGAAGGTCCGGCGAGACTCTCGTCCTGCAGCAAAGCTTTGGTGCAGTCCAGCGCTTCCTGGGCCAGAAACAACTGCTGCGTTTCAGTACAGCCAGTCAGGTCCAAGGGCTCCAAGTTTACAATTGCGGCTTCCTCCGGCATCAGGATTGTTCCTCCACCTAAGGCAGCCGACGCTTCCTGTCGGTGGAGGTCGGCCTCTGCGCGGGCCATTACGTCTGCTGGCTTTTTCTCTCTTGAGCATGCGCTTGGACCTGGAGTAAGTCCAGATACTGAAGGCACACTGAAGGTTTTTCTCTGTGCGCCTGCTTGGACACCTTCACTGAGGCCAATGTCCTCAAACAGAGCTTTGGCTTTCTGCAGCGCCTCGGTGGAAAAGGATACGGCCTTCCCGCTGGCTACACTGAATCCACAATGGCTTAGTTGGCTCGGACCGACACCGGGCTTACTTGTTTTCTTTTCCACCACAGACAACCGGAAGCCAGCATCTTTGTTCATGACGCTTTCATCCAGCAGGGATTTTGCTCTTGCCACGGCGCGGTCAGACACCAGAACTTTTTTGCCACTGGCTGTGCTGAAGCCACAACGGCTGGCTGCGGATGCGCGGGCCGCATCACTTGTGCTTTCATGACTCTCAGCGAAGAAGGATTTTGACTTCTTGAGAGCAGCGGACGCAACAGAAGCTCTTCCGCCGTCGGCCGTCTGGAGTCCCGCATTTTGCGGACCGTCCCGCTTGGCATGTTGCAAACTAGCGTTGCGGTGGAGCTTCTGGTTTTCACCCTCAAAGTCATTGAAGAGAGATTTGGCTCTTGTCATTGCTTCATCAGAAACAGACAGGCTCCTCCCACCGGCAGTAGAGAATCCGCTGCCACTCGGGGAAGATGAGCAAATGGCCGATGATGAAACTGCGGGGTTTGCCAGGTTCTTATAATGCCTTGTGTTTTTATCGTCTCCAAATGGAGCCGCGTTCATGTTTCCAAGCTGGATCTTGGGGATATTTTTGCTCACTCGAACATCTGACATTCCATCTCCAGCGGCCATCATGTCTGAAGTCGAGCAGAGTTTGCCAAAGAGGGACTTGGCTGAAAATGACCCAGGTTTCTCGCTAGCTGACAAGAACTCACTTTTTCTCGCGAGTGGATAATCGTTCGGATGGTCCTCAACTGAATCACAATCGTCGAGCAAGAATTTCGCTCTCTTAAGCTCAGCGGAAGAAACGGTGACTCGTTGGCCTCCCGCTGTCTGAAATCCACCCGCTTGACAGTCGAGGCGGTCGACACCCGACGAGCCTCCAGGTTTCATTTTTGCGCTCGGGTCATCCTGGTGGTCTTCTTGGAAAAAATGTTTGGCTTTTGCCACGGCCGCTGCAGACACGGGTAGCGTGCTCCCACTGGCGGTAGAAAATCCAGCGCCATTCAGGGAAGAAGAAGCAACATCCAAAGATGGATTTCCAGGCTTTTCCCCATCGCGATGAAGCCAAATGTTCCCATTTGGTAGGGGACCGTTTTGAGCATCCGTCTTCACGTTCAACACCTTTGCGCAGACTATGGACGGATTCTCTTTTCCGGACGTTCGATCGTGACTGTCCATCATGCCTTTGAAGTGCGCATCTGCTTCTAGCGCCACCTTGTGGGGTAAAGATGCCTTTTTCGGTGTCACAACTGCAATTGGAAAACAACCCCCCAACGTTTCTTTGCTTGTGCTCTTCCCTCGTTTGGAGTCACGCGGCGTCAGAGCGGGACTCTCTAAGGTAGAGCCGAGGTCACCTTTGGCTGCAAATGAAGCTGGCTTCTCACAAGCTGACAGGAACTCACTTTTCCCTAAGGGTGGAGAGCAGCCCGGGTGTTCCTCAACTGCAAGGTTTTCGTCAAGCAACAATTTGATTGTCGGAAGAGCAGCGGAAGAAGCGGCGACGTTTCGGCCCGCAGCCGCCAGGTCAGCACGTTCGACACCTAAAAAGCTTCCGTGTTGCATTTTGGAGCTCAGGGCATCCCCGGCGTCTTCTTGCAGAAGATCTTTGGCTTTTTTCAGGGCTGCCGCAGACACGCATACCTTCTTCCCACTGGCAGTCGAGAAGCCACCGGCACTCAAGAAAGAAGAAGAAGAAGAAGAACCGATCTCCAAAGATGGATTTGCTCGGTTTGCCACATTATTATCACGCTTTCCATTTTCTACCTGATCATTTGGACAGTCAATCTTATCCACAATTGTGGCATTTGCCGTTTTTGCGTCCTTCATACCAGAAACAGACGGACTCTCCGGACTGCGGTCAAGGTTGTCAAAGAGAGAGTCGTCGGCAAAGAGTGAATTGTCCGAAAAGGACCCGGGCTTCTCGCTCGCAGACGGGAGCTCACTCTTTGTCGCCGTTGGATAACAGAGCGGTTGTTCCTTCACTTCAGAGAAATCATCAAGCAAGAGTTGTGCTTTCTTGAGCGCAGCTGAGGAAACAGCAACTCGTTTGCCTTTCGCCGTCCGGAACCCGCCCGGCTGATGGTCAACACCTTCGAGTAAAGAGGAGGTTCCGTTTTTAACGTCTGCACTCGGGTTATCTCGGCGGTCTTCTTGCAAAAGCGGTTTGGTTTTTGTCAAGGCCACCGCAGACGCCGATGCGTTTTCCCCACCGGCAGCAGAGAATCCACCACCACCACCCCAGGTCGAAAAATCCAGCTCCAACCATGAATTTGCAGCGTTTTCACTGTTTTGATGCTCTGGCTTTTCATTCTCAGCAGGATCGAGTTGACCATCCGTTGTGTGCACGTTGGCAGCATTTCCTCGTTGTCCGTCATTTGTCTTTCCACCGGAAACAGAGAGACTCTTTGAAGCGCAGCCCAGCTTGTCAAAGGGATCATTGGCTGAAAACGAGCGAGGCTTCGCGCTCGTCAGCGGGAGCTCACTTTTGCCGAATGCTTGCTCACATGCCGGATGTTCCTCAACTTCGTGACAAACATCGAGCAAGGATTCCGTTTTCTTCAGCGCAGCGGAGGAAACCCGTTTACCTCCTGCGAACTGGGATCCGCCCAGCCGATGGTCAACCTGTCCGATTCCTGAGAAGCTTCTTTGCTTAGCCGATGCCTCAGATGACACAGATTCTCTCTTCCCTCCGTCCGTGCAGAATGCAGTACTACTGCCTGAACAGCCATCGACGGAGGAGACAAGAGTCGGCTCCTCCGTGTCGTAGCCGTCAACGAATTGCTGCTCATTCCGAGAGGTGCGCACGCGCAGAGTGGACCGATCGTTTTCAACACTTTGCTTCTGCGCTGGAGTAGTCGCCTCCAAATCCTGAAATAAATGTTTGGTTTTCTTCAGACATTTTTTGGAAACTCTCACGACACTTTCTTCAGCCCTTTCTTCTTTTTCCGTCGTATGTGCACATAGGGGTTGCCTAGCAACACCGGATTCTTCAGGATGAGTCGTACCACATGAGGTCAAAGCCGTTTTCTCATTTGCCTCTGCGCAAAAGCTGTCATCGAAATCGATCCCGGACAGCAAGTGTGGGTCAAGGTCTTTGTCAGCTTTCGATGAAAGGGCGGAAGCCTCTTTGCCCGGTTGTTTTAACTTGACGGTTCTGAACTGGGTGAAGTCAAACTGGCTGCCTGCTTCTTCCAGGAGGGCGCACAACGCCTTCACATCAGCTTTCTGGGAGGCGGTCAGCTGGCAGTTTTGGGCCCAGGAAGCGGGAGCCGACGCTGCGGGAACTTCCTCTGTCGCATCACGGGCGCATTCGAAGGCTTGATCAGCTTGACGCGCGACTGCATTTGCCTTTGCGGGACTTTTTGTAGCATCCTGAACCGGCTTGACCAATGAAGAGAAGCCTTGAAGCGACTTGTTTATGTCGTAACTGTCAAATGGCAAATTGTTTTGGGAAGCTTTTGGTGGACAGCTCGGGGGAGAAGACGACCCCACAGGAATTTCCTCTTTGGGATCACGATCGCAACTGATGGCTGCATCAGCCTGACATGTGCCCGTGTTCATGTTTGCGGGACTTTTTGGGACATTTTGAGCTTGTTGGAAGGAGCCATCGAAGCCTTGCAGTGTCTCCTCCCTCTCGCGACCATTTTCATCACTATTTTCCCACATACACCTTTCAGAGAGACTTCCCGGACGGCTCAATGCAGAATCGGATGTTGTGGGAGTTTCCTTACCAGGGACGCTTTTCATGGGTTGCCGCTGAGCATCACGCACGTCAAAGAGTTGTTCGTCTTTCTGCGGGTCGGCTGCCGATATTTGCATACTCTGGTTAGAAGTCGTTTTGAATCCCGACACTTGAATCGAGGGAAGAGAAACATTGACAATCTCTTGCTTCCTTTCACAACCGTTGGATTCAAGTGAAACCAAAGGGTGGGTCGAGTCTTTGAAACTCCCTCGTGTATCTTTGGTGTCAATCCACGTTCCAAGTAAAACCTCCTCCAAACACATCTCGTGTCGTTTCGTTGGTGTGGACTCGAACGTCCGCCGGTGATGCAGTTCCTGTTTCTCTGCGCAGGCCGCAGTCACATGCGAGACGTCGGCATCGGCCGACAGGAAGCCACTGTCGCTCGGCGCCAGCTCATCGACGGACTCGTCGAGAGGTACTTCACCGTGAAGCCCAACTTGCCTTTTGGCCTTCCGTCGAGCAACTCTCAGCGCAGTCAGACAGGCAAACGGGGAGAAGCCGCAGGGAGGAGGAGGAGAGGGCGGGCCCACTTGAGGTGGTGCGGCCGGATAGGACATTTGACTCAAGTCTTGCGCAAACGCTCGGCAAAGCTGTGACATCTCCAAATCCTTCGTGTTCACTCGAAGCAAGGAAGGCAGCGTTTCTTTTGCGACAGCTTCCCGTTGCTGAAGCTCATCCTTCCCATCACCGACGTTACAAACGCCGGCTTCATCATTGACTTTCGACATCTGCATAACAGGCAGCTTATGACCTGAAATGAAAGTACAAAAGTCAATGCTGTTGATGTCCAATGAAAGGCAACGATCTCCATATTGTACCGGGCTCTGTAACGTGAATCAAGAATGTTTTGAAAATTCAGCCCAGTGCGGCCAGTTTCACTTCGTGTCATAACATTTCAGAGAAGGTCGATCATGACTAACAAGACCCCCCCTGCAAAAGTAAATAAACAACTCAAGAATTCCAAAACACAAATTCCAAAGGTTTTAGGTTCACCATTTCCTTCAAATCAAAATGTGCTCGATTGATACCAACTTTGTACCACATCAAAATGTGAGTCTACGTGTGCGGAAAATTCAAGCAAAAACGTGCACTTCATGAGACAACAACAAGTGCATACATCGAGGCGTTTTGTGAAATACCTTGCACGCAGTTGTTCTTTAACGAGTGTTTCTCCTTATCAATAGTGTAAATAAATGCCGTCTTTTTCTGGGTGAATCCAGCACACTTCAAAGATGCTCTGACCGGACTCTTCGCTCGTGTTGTGCATTTATCTTCCACTTGGGCGGCAACGGTGGTGGCTGGAATTTCTGATAGAGGCAACGGTGACCACGGTGTCAGTTCACTATCTTCAGTTTCCACTGGAGGATTTCTGCATTGCGCTTGATCAGATTGTCTTTGCTCAGAAAACGCAAGCTCGGACTCAAGTGAGACATCCGAGGGGCTGCTGCCGTGTTCTTTTTCTTCCGTCCTTCTCGTTGTTTCGCTGTTCACCTGCCTCAGTAGCGAACTGCTGTTGGTCAAAAACACGGGCAGGCTGTTTTCGGTGCCGTCGAGAAGACTGGGCGCCGGGCTACGGATCGCCTCGGGCAGCGGCTGCCTCCGGGTGCCATTGCTGTCTCCCGGGGATCGCCGAGGGGACTTTTGGAGCGTTGGATGAGGGCCAGCCTCTGGGCAATCAGAATCTGTAAAGTGGAGAAGGACTGTTGTACAATATTCATTGGCAGCATCATATTCTGATTTTTTTGGGTGGCCTGGAAGTATTTCTTAATTCAAGTAATTACGACTTCACCATTTCATTAGCATTAGTGAGTGATAGACTACAACATGTTCTGACTTGCATACAAATTTGGATGACGTGAGTGCCGAAATACAGAACTGTCGTCATCTGAGGATGCCCGGTACAGCACACAACCTCATGTGTTGTGATGTGCTGGGATGTATTATTCGCTTTCCATTCATTTAAATGGCGGAAGGAGATTTAAGATATTATCCTTTGTTATTTGATTTCCGATCATCATCACGGGATAAATTGAACTCACAAGTCAAGGGAGAACTGTCACAGCATTTGTAATACCTTGCAGAACCTCAAGCGGGCCATTGCTTTGTGGTGACACCACCCCGTGTCTGGAATCGTTGGACAGAGAGGGGAAGAGTTTCCGAACCAGCTGAGGAAAAAGTGACAAATATCAGCATCGAGTGTACAGTGTAGTTAAAATATCAAGCAATATTCAAAGTGCACACAAGAACTCACCACGGCACTCTTGCCCATACGAAATGTCGTCGGGCTGGGACTTTCATTTGTCTTCGCTGCAGGTCGACAAAAGCAACACTGAGGTTGTCAAGCTTTCCATACAGTAGGAATACAACAAAATTTTTGCTTACATATAATGAGGGTGGAAGGCAAAGCTGGCGGCGTATTCAGCGAGCTGGTCCACGAGATATCGGGGTGAATGTCGGCGCCCAGGCTTTCGGAGATGTGTTGGGCGTAACTGGCCTGCATCATTTCAAACCCGATTGTTGCCATTTTCCTCTAATGTCAATAGTGTCACATTAATGGGAGGATAAATGAACTTACTGGGGACACTTGTGGCGTGTGAAGCAGATCTGAGGGAAACAAAACAAAAACCATTAAGAAAGGACATTTTAGACTTTAAAAGGCGAAAAAAAAATAAAATATGTGTTTTTAAAAAAAACTGCATTTTCTTATACGTTTTAAATCAATACCATAATTCTAATAAAATACAATTGAAATATTGTGGGGTAAGATAAAAAATAAAGTAAATAGATATAAATATATAACAGGGGGGGAAAAAAACACAATATTAAAAACTGTCTACAAATAGAAAAAGTGCATTTTGAATACACAAAATAAATAAACAAACAAGCTGACAAGAATAAAAATAAAAGTGGATTTGGATCGAACAGCTTTTTTTTCAATGAAAATTATGATGAATAACTAAATACTACTGCAGGAAAAAATAAAATAAGACATGCCGTGCTACAAGAAACAGGTCTGTTCAAAAGAATATAAATAACAACAGTCTAGTAAATTTCAATTGAAAATATATATAATAATTACCAAACCAGTTGGGAGTGCGTGGTCGTGCATATCCATAATTTGAATGCGGGACCCTGTGTGATGACATCAAGGGGTTTGTTTCACAGATTTACCAGTAATTAAAACACATACTGGAAGCGCCACTTCACTTACGCGTCCTTGGCAAGCCCAAACAAACATGGACTCCTGGTGTCCCACGGCAGCGGTTCATTCTCTGAAGGAAAAAAGGTGCACTTTTTGGACACTTAGCAAAAATAAATAAATAAATAAAAAGCTCAACTATAAGCAGAGCGGCAGTGTTGTTGGATGCACAAATTTAAGTTATTATTGGCACTACACAGCGTAATTTGATGGCTTGAATTGCTGCCACAGGAGTGAAAATACAAGCCATGGTTTTGACTGTCTTGACGGGAGCTTGCTCCAATCATTATCTTGGGTGAAAACCCCAAGTTGACCTGACTTGATCACATCATTTGAATGGATTAAAATCAGAAATGCAATTATCCACACCTTGTTGGTCGTCATTATCCGGGGATGGAACATAGCTGCGTCTGAACACCCGAGGTATCGAAGAGTGTTGACTTTGGGCCACATCGGCAGCGGCAGTTTTGCGCAAAGGCGTCTTGAAGTTTGCCTCCTGGTTGGGACAAAGTTCTTCTTGGTCATCCGAATCAGAGAGGTTTCCTTCCTTAGAGGACGCTCGTGTGGTCAACACCTGGAACCAGTCGGGTTCCAACTGTCCCAACTCTGTCATGAAAAGAAGACGACTGTAGTTGAGAAAAAAAACACATTTGAAACTATCATATGAATCACTAACCCTTGCACTATAACCCATACTATCTGGTTAACTAATTCAAACCCAAAAACATACATACCACCTCAGCTTGTTTAGAGGTCACTCAGACTGCGAGTGCAAGTATATACAGTACTGTGGTTCTTGGAGTAGTGTTTGTTGACATTTTTCCTTTTGGTATATTATGAGAAGCAATGCACATAATGTTACAACGACAAGGAAACGGTAGCCGAGTAACGTCCATGATTCAGCGACTGAATGTCATCATGGAAACGACATTTTATTTGACTTCATAAACTTGCGGTCATTGAAAAGAAGACTTTGGCGTGGATCGGAATGTAGGGTGGCCTCAGGCTCTTCGGGAAAATGCTCATAGAGCAAATTCTTTGTGGACCTTTAACATTTGTATTTGCAGTCGTTTATGTCTTGTTACCTTTGCAAAGTTCTTCTGTCAAATAGTCGTACATGCTCCGCGAAGGGAAGAAATCAACCTCCCGAGGCTTAAGTAGTCCCTAATATTAGGTCCTGTTTGGTACACCTGCAGAGGGACAGGGGCCATAAAATGAAGCTCGATTGAGATTGAACACACTCAAAATGACACGGACGAGCCTGAAAGCTGTTAAAGACAAATACGACCTTTTCGACCCACTATGAAATTACAAAATGATGTGAATTCGACTCGACTTACCATAACGGCGTGAGGTCAACTTTTAGAACGCCACAGCATTACACATAACGTATCAAAGTTGTGAAACAAAACCAAACTGAACTTGGCAAAAGTGTGTCGAAGCTTCAAGCTAATGTTATAGGCATCAACATTTAAGCTAGTTTTGTACCAAACAAACCTCGCGCGCCTCGCTGAATACCGGAACTCCACTAGGCTTGCCTTCAAAATAAGAGATTTATTTAGACGAAATAATCGAAATACAGTACAAATGTACTGTACAGTACAGTATTTATGAACGTCTTGCCTTCAAAATAAGATTCACCACTTACGCTCCTTTTTGCATGATATTTGCAGTATTGTAGTCCATTTTTCACCATTTACACATTTCTGTTGTAGTACTGTATCCCAAAATATTCATTGTACAAATGAACAATATTTGACAAAGGTACATTTTATTTTTAATTGTAACATTAAGTGTACACAACACCAAATTCAGGACATGGCAAAGACTATTTACAACATCTGACTACAACTTCTACATCTTTAAAAATGCATCTCTTCTACTCACTATATATGCAAATTGCACTCCATCTATGCATTATCCAAACCTGAAGGTCTCGGGCGCGCCGCAGCCTATCCCAGCTCTTTTCGGGAAGTAGGCGGGCTGCACCCTGAACTGATTGCCAGTCAATCGCAGGCAAGTCACATTGCAAGTTGATAAAAATAGACTCGAATAAAGCTTCCAATAGCGCTATGTACAGTTATTCATTGAAAATAGTTCTGTTCACAAAGAAACTAAGAAGTGTGTAACAGGCTCAAAAAATAATGTTTTCCTTAAATATAAATGTCATTTGCTAAAAAGCTGCTCCAAATACAAAGTACATTTTTTTGTTGTAATGCATAACACACTCATAGCATTACAGTAGATCTGCAGCATTTCGAAGTAGTTTGACTACAGTCCATTTAAATCAGCATTCGTAATTCCCATCTAAAATGGCCGCCAAATAAAATCCCACACGTACACAAGCACACGCACACATCACTAAGTAATACGTCCTCCCTTATTACGTTTTTCTCTCAAATACATTCTTTACTGCACAGTAAAATTCTTCCACTTGTGTGAAAGAAAATTGCACAATTCCCCTTTAAGATGAATTGCAAAGCTTTGGTATGTTATTTCTATTTAGCGTGTGACCGGTAAGTATACACCATGCCAGAGTGTCCAGAAATCCGTGTGCCAAGCTTGTGGCAGAGTCAAAAAGATTTCAGCCTGTAATAAGATAAGGTGCATAAAACAAATGTATTGGGCAAAGACTGTCAACACTTATGGATATGGGACTTTTGTTTCTTATTTTCAAGAAAAGAGCAAAAAAATAAATACATTTCATATTGGGATCTTGTGTGGGATATTGTTTGCCCATATGCACCCTGTCAAAAATGTTTATCATGTCGATGTGTAAAATTTTGAGGGGGAAAGGGAAAAGCGGTGGTGACCAAAGAAACGGCATGAACTGTTTTCGGGCGCAGTTGCGTGTGAATGCCGCATCAGTAGTGCAAGAAGAGCCGTCGAACGCGTCGCGGTCAGAGGCTGGATCCCGACACCTTGGCGTCGGGCAGGAAGGCGGCGACGGCCCAGTAGCCGCGTGCCCGGCCGATCACGTCGCGCATCTCCCCGTTGAGTTCGGTCAGCTTGGCCGAGACGTCGCTCAGGTCCCGTTTGCAGCCCACCAGAGCCAAGGTGCCCGTCCGGCCCAGCGTCTGGTGGCGGAAGTAAATGCTGAGCAGGGTCTGGACCTCATCCTCCGAGGGGCTGCCGAAAATGTCGTTGGGCCACGTTGTTCTGGAAACAAAAAGATTTTCGTTGGAGGTTTCGCCGTAAGCTGACAAAGGATGTCCACAAGTTAAACTAACTGTCACTATCAAATATTTTCAGAATCAATGATTCTCTGAATAATTGCACCAAAAATTAAAATTTGGTGAAGCTATGGCTCTGAATGATTCAGCGATTCACAAAATGACTGCCAATGAATTTGATGATCGATTCATGGGCAAACCTTAACATTCAAACCCAGCCAAAAGGGGACCATTTGAAATGGAAAAGTAAATTTTCAATATTTTGGGAATATTCCGAGTTTCCACTTCCCCCAGTATGGTCCAGTTTCGTCCTTGCGCCATGTCACCTGCACTCCCGAATGTAGCGAATGGCCGAGGTGAAGCCGCCGCTCTTGAGAACTTCCAAGATGGCCTGCACGGCCGCCTCGGACGAGCTGAAGGCGCACGGCTCGCCCAGCGTCCTTTTGTCATCTTCCAACGACGCCGCTCTCAGCTGGCTCCTCAAGTCGCTCAGCTCTTGGGACATGTTGCTGAGCTACGGGTCCAGGCGGCAACATGTCACAAAGTCAAGGCGGTTGCAGCGCTATGATCCAAAAGCGCTCACATTTCAAACTCATCTGACATCACCCTTCAAAATCAATGGCTGACAGAGTGGGGAAAAAAAAGTGGACAAGGAGCAGCGCAAACAACATGCACCTGCGGTGAAGACTCTCCACAACATCTGGCAACAACCCAGGCTAAACTTAGTTCCTCACAGTTCTGGCCGTCTTCTTTGTCTACATACTTGTCTACCTGAGCTGTTCAATTCTTTGTATTCAGTTTAATTGTTAGTACAGTATGTCGAAAGTACAATACTACACAGCTTTTTTTCTTTCTATTTGTCAAGGTGTCACTTGGTGTACCTACTTTGGGAAAAGAGCTGATTGCGTAGACCTGTTCGACCAGCTTACAGTAGGACTGAAACAGCAGTAACAGCTGAAAGTGGAGTTTGTAGAGTCTTTGACACAGCTCCAGTTGCTGAAAACAAATGTGCAAAAACACTATTTTCAATCATCATTTTCACACTCTGCTTTCTTCTCTGCTTTTCTAAGAGTCACCGGTTCTGCAAGTAAAACAACCAAGGCCAGCCTAAAGCAGCTAATTTCAGACATGAAATTAAAATGATGACAATGAGAAAAAGAAGCCCGCTCCAACTTACAGCAAGAGATTCCATTTGCTACAAAGCGAGCATGTCACAGGACAGAAACAGAAGTGAGCAAGCAAAGAGAATCAAAGGGTGGCCATGCAAGTCACTTTGTGTGTTCCCCCCCCCCCCTGGTCAAAAAAGATGATTTCGCTCACATTCACAGGCAGCAGAGCCGCTATGCAATTTCACTTGACTAGTCCCGATACCTTTACTAAAAATGATGTCTATGTGTGACCTGCGACTATCTGGTAAGCAGCACGTCCGCGACCCTCCTGAAGATAAATGGACCAGATCGTGGATGGATGCTATTATATTAGGCGGTGTCTTACCTGTGGGAAGTTACGGTACATGAGCGTAAACTTTCCATAATATGCCCCCTTTACGATGACATGCGGCAAAAGAAGCTTATGAAAAGTATGTAAGGGGAAACACTCACAGAGCTACAGCGTCACAGTGATCGCAATGCAGAAGGTACAGGGTGAGAGGTTAGTTGGAGTGGAAATGATTTTAAACACGATTCCAAATGCACATAAGCAAGAGAGCTTTTCATCAGTAGTACATCA
>CAAKHF010024145.1:9707-39824 GCA_901007745.1 Hippocampus kuda | reverse complement strand
TCATCAGTGGTACATCAAGTACCCTGGCACCTGCTATTACCAAACATTCTGAAAAGGTCTCCAGAAAAGGATTTTTGATGGACTTTAAATGCCCCAACCGCCTGTTACCTTTTCCTCCTGCTCCATGGGTTGGCGTGTCGTGTCAGGACTTGGGGAGAAGGTGGCCTTACAGCCGCTCAGCCACTTGGAACCAGAACATGGAATGATTGATTGCAACTCAACAAGATATATTCAAGCCCGCTTTACCCTTCCTTACCGTGAGAGTTGCCTCCTTTTTGCTGTTGTAAGTATCCAGGTACTCTTGCAGCTCCAGCACGCTGAATTTCATTTTATCCAGGAGACCGTACGACATGATCTGTGAACAGTGAACACCAGGCGTTGAGGTCCAGATACCTTCGATGCAACACAGCATTTGAAATGGACGCGCTCATCTTCTGACAGGTCAGGTGACTCACTGTGTCGGCGTCAATAAACAACAAGGGGCACTCGGCACACGTGGTCAGCATTTGAGACGACCTCAGCAACTTTGCTCCTAATCCTCTCAGGCTGTCGTTGAGGTAACTCACAGCGTCGCAGGTCAGTGAGCTGAATTTGCTCTGGATACTCTGTGATCAAAAAACAGACACGTAAGAGGCACCATCTTCAAGTCACAGTTTGTCCACAACTGCACTGTAATGAGGGGATACACAAAAAACTACAACTTGACTACAGAACCCGAACCCTGACCTAAGTGAACGTGCACACACTGCCTGTTGATTTTGTGCTACAACATTTTTTTTTCCTCAACTGTGTCTTGCAAAAGTCCTTCAAAGCGGGATACGCAAAAAAAGGGATAATTCGTCTTGTCTAAGAGTCAATCAAGCAGAGGAGCGATCCAGTCAGCGTTTCCCTTGAATGAGGCCCGCTGTAAATGGACTTGATGGCGTACCTGGAAGAGGCAGCAGAACACGTGGAAGGTGTAGACGGCGCAGGAGCCGTCCGAGTCGCACACCAGCTGGTTTAGATGGGCGCGCCAGGCCTCCTCGGCGTTGTCGCACGCCGCCGGCTGGAATGCCGCCAGGATGGCGGAGAAGAAGGGCGAGGGTGGCGGCGAAGAGCCCGAGCCCACCGTGACGTCATCTCGCTCCTCCTCTGCAAGGCTGATGGCCAAAGAAGAGTTCAGTCGGCGTGTTTAGCCAGCACGAGTGGCAAAAGTTTGATGATGACACACAGATGAGGCTATTGCAACTAAGCTGCAATAATAAAACTCACAGAGGATAAATAATATATGACCGGGAGTATTTATTATATGCTCTATCGCATGTGTTGTTACCGCTTGTGTTCAACAACAGTTGTTCAAAGGGGAAGTCGAGTCATTAAAATTCTTTAGAATACGTTCTATGCACCCCCGGTACGTTACTTCCCTTCTGGGGAAGGAGCCAGGTGGGCGTACCTGGGCAAGCAGCTGTGGAGGTCCGGATCTTTGTGGAGAGTGAGCGGAGCCTCCAGAGTGTCGCCGCAGTGAAACTCGAGAGGGAGGGAGCTTATGGAGGGCGACGTGTCCTCCTCGTTTGTGTCTTCATCTGCTTGTAAAAACTGTTTGAAAGCAGGAGACGTGCTTCTTCAGCATGTATATGCACACAGCAATGCAGTAGGCAGCAAAATGTGAATACAGTGAACCCTCGCCAATGTGCACTTTGCGAATGTACGTACTTTCGGGAGAACACAACATCCCCAAAAAAAATGTCGGAAATACTTTGGAGGAAAAAAGGAAGTACAGTGTATGGTGACTGTTGGGACATCTCGTATCTTGAAATAATGATTTCATGACAAGTGTACTAAGGCAACTCTAAAATGTTCATTTCACTGGCAAATGTCCACGCTTCACGTTGGAGCTTGGGCTCACCAACTCAATGGCGAGGGTTCACAGTATCCAAAAATAACATGCACAGCCGTCAACATCATGATTTTGTGGTGGTAAATGGTTTCACTAACCTTGCCAGGGACGCTCCTCGAGGTTTTTGTCTTTCTTTAGAAGGATTTGTTGTGCCAATTCAACAGATTTTGAGTCTTAAGTGCCAGCCCGGCAGCCCAGCACACTCTTTCTCATTTAGGGGGCCGGCAAAGTGTACACCCTGTGTGCCCAAACAGGAGTTCTCCCCGCCCGCACATAGAAGCAGTAGGTATACACATTGCCTCTTATAGCAGAGCGACACACAGAGGGGGGAAAAACCTTTCTGCGATCCCAGCATAATTTCTACGATTAAATAAAGTGTTATGATAAAGCCGGTTTTGCCAGTTCATTCCCTTCTAACATGCAAAAAGAAAACAACACGATTGTCACATGCTCTTCTAAAGGAGAGGAAAAGTCAGAGAGGAGAATGTATTAAGAAGAACCCAAAGTGTTGAAGGAAGAACCCAAAGGTAGAGCGAGCGTAGCGACTATTTAGCAAAATTGGTGAAAAACTCGAGAATAGAAGTGCGGTAGGAGCTGTTAGTCTCCAGAATCTCAGACACCCTGAAGCCCTTATTCACCCGCTGCTTCGAGTCCTCCGGCAGTTGGACCTCGAAACTGGGATTTTTGCTGCTGAGAGGCGTGGAGTTGGCCGACATGTTGCTACAAAAGGAGGGAGAATCCATGTTATGGATCTCAGCGGTTGGGGAGAGGTCGCCGGCCTGCGAAAAGAGACACGTTGGAGATGGCTCAAAACAGTGGGTGAGGGGGCGCCACATTCCTCAAGTGCAAAGAAGCAGGTTCATATGCCAGAAATACGCTTCCGTGCTCGCTGTCAAGTATGTACGGATGGCACACTTAATATTCCGTGACCGCATGGATATTTTGTTTTTTCTTTAAAAAAAAAATGCATCATGTTCACCGAACTCATCGTCATATCATCATTGATATATCGGGCTAAAATATACAGCTTTTGCATTTTGGCCATACGGCACAGCCCGAATATGAAGCGCATCCGGTTGGCAAGAGACGGCGCGATCTCTGATGGCCCCGCGAATAAACAAACCCTTACACGTCATTTGACCAGAGAAAAGTGGGTAAATGCCCAAAAATCATCCACACTACGTTCCGTAAATCCATCTATGGCATTTCAAATCGCATGTTAGCATTAAGCTAGTGGACAAAATGACTGAACACGTTGCTGTTTAACCCCTTTCACGCACCCTGTAATCAGTAATCTGATAAAATGATTAGCTGTCCACTGTTGTAACCAATGTCCCTGAAAGAGTTAAATATTCATTTTTCTAAAATTCTCTTTTGCTTTATGTGTCCATTATAATGTCAACTTTGACTGGGAATGACAAATAAGGGTGAGTGACTCTTGTATAAATCAAGAAAGAATATGTGCCCCTACTAGCTGCGAACGGGAGAGGATTTGGCTGGCCGACAGGGAATCCTCCTCCTCCTGCTCCTCCTCGGAGGAGGACTCCTCCGAGTCGTCTTCGCCAGTGACGCGGCTCAGGCTGGGCATGCTGCTGGACAGGTTGCTCTCCTCCAGGGCGCGCAGGTCGCTCTGGTCCAGGCTGTCCACCGAGTGTCGGCGCACACCCCAGTTGAAGTTGTCCACCGTCTCACCCTGCGACAAGCAAAAAAAAAAAAAAAAAAAAGCCTCTGGAATATCAAATAGGCAAAGAAATAAAAATAAAAATCTCAAACTTCCATTGTGGCTTTCATTTTTAATTTATTATACACAAATGACAAAAATCGACCTCTTAATTTGTATTGAATGCACAGTCACTAAACATGTGATTTAACAACCACAATTTTAGGGTTCCAGTATAAACCACAGGCAGGTCAAAAACAACAACCACAACAACATGCATACTTCATCTGCCAGGAATTAGTCACATCTCAAACACGCTGCACAAGTGGTAGCATGCGCGCACAGCAAAAACAGCAGAGAAACTTACCTGCAACTCCTGGATAGCGCACAAAAGAAGAAAAATACAACATTACTACATCACCTTTTCATATGCGATCATACAATAAATTTTCGAATGCCATTTTTGTGGAAAATACATGTTAGCGCTGAATAGCTGCCACTGAAATGAAATGCTGAGTGCTTCGCTGAACTGCTGAAATTGAACGTTGGAATGTGAAGGATGAGGAACTTTTGATGCTTCATCTACTTGAATGTTTTTTTTTTCAATATGGGCATTGTAGAATTTTTGCAATGTGTAAAATAGTTCCCTTAATGTCCCAAACTTGTGAATAAATGATTTGAATCGGTTGAAAAATGTGCAAGGGGTCAAAAGTAAAAAGTGAGGAAAATCCAACTGCTCTCAAGGTCATCCTGCGGCATGTACTTTATGTCCGCAGTGAACTCACCTCTCCGTCTTCAAGCTCCACATCCAGGAAGTCAAAGTCTCGGAAGACCCGGAACTGCTGCTCCGAGGTGGTGTCGTCCACCGTGTCGGCTTCTCGAGTTCCGTCTTCGGATGAAACCAGGCTCGGCTGGCGCTCCATCAGATCCAGCTCGCCGCAGCTCGAGAAAATCACCTGTCACCGGTTAAAAAAAAAAAAAAAAAAAGAAGAAGTTAAAACCGCCGTTCTTCAATGCTGATGAGATCGTGTTACGCCGTAGCTTTACCGAAGGGTTTTTTGTGAGGCCCACTTCCTGCCCGCACAAAGATAAAACGTGCACAAGTTTCTCTCTGGTTCTTTTCTGCAGAGAAGGGAAGAAAAACAGTGTTTGAAGCAGCAGAAACTTTCAACGGGAACCTGGAAAACTTGAACAAAAATGAACCTTCTAGTCACATCAGCTGGAAGACTGAGCCTTGATTGAAAGAGTTGAAAGAGTCATGCATCTTTACCTCGCTTCCTTCCTACCTAGCAACGACATCCCTTCCATTACCCAACGACTTCATTAAGGAAGGCTCCTTGAATTACAGTAAAGTCGGCAAGCTTTTCTGACTGTCCTTGTCGAACTGCCCACCATCCTGCCTTCCCTCCGTCATTCCTTTCCCTCCCAACTTTCACCTCTGCTGATTTCGCTTCCTTTCCTGCACCGAGCTGTAAAAGCGTTTCCATGAAGTTCGCGGAAACGCAGCGTCATCACCTGGGAAGACTGAGGCCTCTTCCAGCTGACCGGCACCAAGACGTTCTTGGACGTGGACCCCAGAGAGCCGGAGGAGGAGGAGGTGCTGCGCGTCACCGCCGCGCTTCTGCTCTTGCCGTCTCGGACCGGGCAGGGGCGCAGGTCATCGTAGCGCCGACCGATCACGGGCGTCTGACAAAAACGCGGCCATGTAAGTACGGGAGAAAAATCTGCTCTGCACTCCCCAGCGTAAATAGAAGAACACTCGCGTAGTAAGAGGCTTAGCAGCCTGTCCAGGCGTGTCGGTGTTGTTACACACACAAACACGCACGCTGTTGGCAAAGAATCACTGATACGCGCACAAAAGACAGGCAGCAATGATGTGACATCACATCCTGCCATTCATGCGCTACACAAATAGCTCCGTGTTCCATTCCCACACACGTCACTCAGGCACCCCTTTTTTTTTCTCCCCATGCATGCTGCCACTTATTTATTTTGTTTACCTTTTCAGCTTCAAGTCTAATCATCAGTTGAGGGGAACATAAAGGAAAGGGTGCGGTGGGTAAAATGTTTGCCTTTTTCTGAAGAATTTCAGCAAGATTTTGCACCACACCCACCACACCCTGGAATAATGGCCGTGGGGGGAGGGGGGTTTAGCGGGACGGGTTTTCCGCGTGTGAAAAGAAAGAAGTCTCACATAAACTCGTGTAAGAAGAAGGCCGTTCACCTCGGATATGTCAAAGTGGAAATCCAGCGTTTTCCCAGGCAAGGCCTTAGACGAGCGCTCCCACACTCGGCTGATGTCCTCGTAGGAGAGGTCGCCGGAGGGCTGCACCAAACTGGCCGAGCGGCTCACCACCAGCTTGAGGATGTTCAGCGCTTCCCTCCAGTGGGCCGTCTACAGTCGGCACAGGTGCACAACATCACCATTGGCATGTTGCTGTTGTGTGATTGGATGGAGTCTATTTTTGGAGACAGAGAGGTTCTGGCAAAGGGCCGCGGAGGGAAGCTGAGGCCAGATCACTTTTGACAGGAACTGTTTAAAGTTCGGGCGTGTGTACAAATTTCCTGCACTGACACGAGACGACCTTTTGGATTCCGACCACCCACCCCCATCTGCAAACATTTTGGTACTTTCCGAATCTTGGTTCCAAAGCTACTTATGTCAAAACAAAGAAACGCTGCTCCACACTTGAGTGACTAAACTATCAGTCGTGGCTTGAACTGGGCCTCATGGGAGCAGTTTCCCTCTCTGGCGACATCAAGTCTGGACTGCCCGATGATCTGATGTCTCTGAAAGATCAGCCTGAGCAATTATCATGTGGCGCGAGGTACACAAATATCGATAATCGGGCCTAATTTGAGCATGCGGCGACCTTTCTGATCAAAGTCAGCGTAGGACGTATCGGAATGATTATCTTCATCGATTATCCTGTGGGCTGGTGTGACGTATGTTAAGAGTGATTTTTATTTTTTAACGTGTCACACAAATCATTTTTCATAGTCAGGACGATGACGAGCAGTTGGCCACCACAATGCAGTTAACAGATAAGCTCACAGTTAGCGGAGCTTCTGCAATACCTCCACTACCCTGGAAAGCCTCCCCCGGCCGGACTGACAGTGAATATGGTTGTCGTGCTGTGACTACAACAAGCAAACGTAGTAAAGGCCTCACCTGGGCAAATTTCTCGATGGTCCTGAGGACTTCCATGTTGAAAGTTTTGGCTTGGATCCCGCTCAGGTCCATGTGACTCAGCAGACTGGAGATGATCTGTAAAATTGTCTGCTGCATACTGGGGAGACCTTTTTCCAACAGCTGTGGCACAACAAGGCAACCATTTCAAGAAGAAGAAGAGGCGACTTCAGCAACATTTATAACAAGTGTTTGCCAAACCTCCGTCATGTACGTGACCAGGTTGAGCGTGATGTCCGAGAAGGCCTCGTGGAGGTACCTGCACACCACGTTGACCCACGAGAAGCAGTTGCGCGTGTAAGAGTGCGTCTTGTAAAGAGTCATGACGTGGGCCAGGTTGGACAGTTTGTCGTTTTTCTCGTCGAGGCACACCTAGATCCAGACATACTGAGGTAAGAGGCTTCTCAAACATTGACCACCTCATAAAATACCAGCAACACGAAAAGTGTTCATGAAAAAGCAGGAAGGGGTTGGATTCCTCTCATGTCGATTTCATCTGTTTGAAAGCTACTGTAACGTGATATAAAAGATTCAAAGTATTTTTAGTTCAAAGTTAAAAACAACTCAACTGTTCTTAAAAATACAGGTGAAACGTATTGTAGCTGTAAAAAACAAAAAACAAATCCTGTCTGGTCAGGCTCAAGCCACTTTTACATCATGCATAGTTTGTACATTCACGCTGCTTAAACTACCGAAATGACGCGTGTAGAATGACGGTGGGAAAAAAAAAACCTGTGCTATCCTTTCGGCGACATCCTGACAGAAGTGTGTGGGCCCATCAAAATTCTGCACAAGATGCGGGAGCAGGCAAAGGACGTTCAAGGGGAAACCTAATGTGGAAAACAAAGACCCTCACAGCGGACATCTTGGAGTACTGTGCTCCCCCGTTTATCAGGTGGACAACATGTTGAAAAGCGATGGAAGGGTTGTAACGTACCAATAGCTTGTGAGGTGTCCACCACGGACACCCGCGAAACGGGCGTGAGCTGCCAGAAGAGCTTCAGCGTGAGGTCGACGGTGGCGGCGGACGTGAAGCCCTTGAGCAGCAGCTGCTGGAGCCCCGTGAAGCTGCTCCACTTCAGCTGGCCCTGCAGCTTCTCCAGCCTGTCGCGGTTCTCCCGCTTGTCCAGCGACACATAGCCCAGCAGCTTGTCCAGCAGCCTCAGCGACATTTGGTACTCAAACTCAAAATCGGACTCCATCAGCGACACGGCCACCCAGAAGACGGTGGCCAGGAGGTTGCCGGGGTGGTTGACGTTGGCCGGGTCCGAGACGATGTCCTTGGAGGACGAAGGGCTGCGGTTTTTGCCCGCCGGGGGCTGCTGCTCACACGCTTGGATGCGGTCCAGGGTGGAGCTGCGAGGCGGGTCGCTCCACCTGTCCGCCTCGCCGAACTTCTTGGGCACGGAGGAGCTCCTCTGATGCCGGCTGCGCTCTTCTCTGGGGCGGTAGAGCTGCCCTGTGCTCTTCCTGTTGGACATCAACTTCAGCGTGGTAAGGAGGTCCGGAGATGACGCTCTGCAATCACAAGTCAGGTTCAAAACTCAACTCAACTCAACTGTATTTCTCGAGCACTTTCAAACAGCCATCGCTGCACACAAAGTGGTGTACATGGAGCAACTAACATATACAACAGTAAAGCAACAAATCAGTAACAAAGACGGTAGAAAGCACCGAATAGCAAAACCAAGAACAAATCCGAGTCATGCTGAGTCAAATGCCAACGAATACAAATGAGTTTTGAGGCATTCATGGATCAAAACACCCGTTTGCGAATTTTGCCCTTCAGTTCCTTGTTCGAGAAGAGCAAGTTGTGCATAAAGTCCAACTGGACTGCATTTCGGCTGACCTGGTCAAGATGGCCATGAAGTCGTTATTCTTGAGGCACTCGGCCAAGTTGTCCACCACAGATTCCAGCGTGAGTAAAACTTCCATCACGTAGCCCTGCAAGACGACAGGTGAGCAGAAACAACGTCTTTGCGATTTTCTTTTCTTTTTTTAATCAGAAAGCTCGACTGGATGTTGGCGAAGTTGTTGTTCGTCACCAGGGCAGACAACAGACAGTTACAGTAGCAGCTGTTTGAGGTTAACAATTACCATAACGTCAATGGTAATTTACATTAGCCTGCTGATTTTTCCATCCACCCATCAATCTATTTTCTGTACCACTTTATCCTCACAAGGATCGCGGGGCGGTGCTGGAGCCTATCCCAGCCGTCTTCGGGCAGTTGGCTGGGGACACCCTGAACCGCTTGCCAGCCAATGGCAGGGCACACAGAGACAAACAACCATCCGCGCTCACACTCACACCAAGGGACAAATTTCGAGTGTTGAATCAGCCTGCCATGCATGTTTTTTGGAATGTGGGAGGAAACCGGACTCCCCGTAGAAAACCCACGCAGGCCCGGGGAGAACATGCAAACGCCACACTGGAAGGCCGGAGCCAGGATCAAACCCACGACCTCTGCAGTGTGAGGACGACGCGCTAACCACTGGACCAACGGGCCGCCCTGTTGATTTTTCTTTGTTAAAAATGGATAAAAATAGAAAGTAGATTTTAATTTTTGAGGGGAGGTTGTTCTGGTCTCGTCATTACTTTTATTTTTATTGTTGTGTCATCATGGTGACAAATGTTTGCGTGAAGCCAGCTCACTTGAGTAAGACAAAATGATACATTACGGTTTGCTTGAGCATTTTGATATTTGAATATAAAATGTCTTTTGTTTCACGTTTTATGCACACACTAACCTGCACTTCCTCTCCGTGTTCCCCGACGACCTCTACCAGCCTGGAGAGCAAATCGGAGACGGCATGCGCGCAGATGGGCTGGCGCAGTGCTCGGAACACTTGGAAGGAGCGCCCGGCGTAATGACGCGAGGAACTGCACAGGGCCGTGTGCAGGGCCACGTTGCTCAGCTGTTGCTCCAGCTGGGATTCTAGAAGGGGGGTCGGAAAACATCAAATGATGTTCTAAAAAAATTAACAAATCACATGTTCTGTTGATGGAAAGGGCAGTTCTAGACGGAAGGCTTACCAGGTTCTTTGAACACGGATATGACATGGCGCAAGAAGTTTGTTAGCTGGGCTGTACTTTTTGAAATATGATTCTTGGGTGAGATGTCCTCATGGCACCACATGGGTCCACGTGCTCTATAAAATGCATACGCACCACAATTATTTTAAAATATTTTACATGGTTCACATGATTCACATGCACTACAGGGGGTAATTTGTTTCCAGATCAAATCACCTGGAAGGCATTTATTCACAAGGGTCGTGTTTGGAAGTGTTTTCGTGATCATAATTTGGGGTATATTTTCACATGAAACCACGACAGGTAATTACTGTTTCAAGATTTTATTTGATTTTGTAATTACTCTAACATCAACCTGCAGTCTCCACCACTAGATGGTGTCCAATCTACATGTTTATGAGCTCCAGGGAATATTTTTTTTTCTTTTTTTTTAATGGTAATCTACATGCAGAAAATTCTCAGCCAAGCCTTTCCACATGCATTTAATGGTTCTGAGTGGTACCTGGTGGTCAAAAACTCAATGAGCTTGCCGGTCTTTTCATCAGCGGTGGCGCGGGCCGCCAGCTCATCCGAGATGTCGGGCAGGTTGCCGCTGCTCCCGCCAAGGCTCAGACTGGACGACGTGGAGGAGGAACTCAGACCGGAGTCCGGCACGGGAGATGCCTGACCCTCCCTGAGAAAGTCAAAAGCTCCTGGGGCACAACAGAGGAAATGGCGCGCTGATGGGATCTGTCAAATTGCACATACAGTGCAAATGCGCTTTATAAGGGCCGGGAAGGAATGGGAAGCCGGGTAATGATGTACTTATGTGCCGTGGGGATGTGTTATTGTACTACTTTTAGCAACATAAACCCTTTGGAAAATCTAGAATGTCTTGACATTTGGGGAAAAAAAATCTTGGTCCCAAAATATCCACAACAGTCAACTTTTTTTTCGGGGTTTACTCCATTTATGAGAGGGATTTTGTGTGTGCAGCAGTATTTTGGGGGGATCTGAAGAGCATGTGTTCCAAATTTCAGTCTCGTGTTGGCATTTTAAGGAGTCTTTTACGTAGATGCTCCACTATAAGCACAGAGTATGAGTACTTCTGCCACCTCGGGAGAAAACCTACTGTAGTTGACCGCGTAGGGAGCTGCGAAGCCACAGCAGTGCATGGGAGCTTTGACAGATGGCTCCACTTGGGGCAAACGGGTAAAAATAGCCACGTGGAATGCTTTAATCAAGACCTTTGAAGTCCCCCAGCGCTGCATATTGCTTTTGGAACAAGCTCCAAATATGCTCACCTCAGATAAGAGACTTATCTACAAGCATTCCGACAGAAATGTAAGCCATTCCCCTTCTTGACGTTCGCACCAATGCCGACTTCGGCATTTTTTTTTTCTGCCTTGCTTTTTTTTTTCTTCTCTTTTTCTTATACCTGATGTTATGAACTCGGGCTGACGGCCGGGCTGGCAAGTGAGCGTCTTGGCTCCGTCGAGCTGGCGGGTCTGCAGCAGCACCGAGGCGACGGCCTGGAAGTTGTGGCGGCAGGACAGCGCGATGAGCAGGTGAAGGAGGAGACGCTTGCTGTGCTCATATACCTCCGGACGGTAGTGGTCCATGCCTGAGGATGAGAAGACCATGACATCACACGTGCTTCGATGAATCCCATTTTTTATTTATTTTTTACTTCACTCAAGCGGCGGCATTGCTGAAGATCACTCGCAACTCGACTTTGTGCTTGCAACGCAAAGTAAAACATCCATCAAACAACGGATTATAATTTGATGAAATTAATTTGAAGTGCTTGTAGGTCAAAGTACACCAAGATGCCACCAGATGGCCTGGGCATAAAAAGAAATCACCAAAAAGGTGAATTTGTGAATGCGGAACCGCAACTTTGTTGGGTTCACTGTCCGACATCTTCCTCCCACATCCCCCAAACATGCATTTTCGGTTCACTGAAAACTCAACTATGCATCAATGGAATGTCAGAGTGGATGCTTGTTTATCTATATACGGACTGTGATTGGCTGGCGACCAGTCCAGGGAATACCCTCTCCTCTCACCCAAAGTCAGCTGGGATAGGCTGCATCTTACCCACAAATCCAAATGAGGATAAGCAGTATAGAAAATGGATGCTCTCCCTTAGCTGACCTCAGTGTGACATGCACAGAAAGCCGCACTACAACTTACGCATGACTTAAAATACACACTATATCACACGAGTTAACTTAATCACATAGTCAGGGTTTCTGAGAAGACGACAAATTATAGTATAAACTTACCCAAAAATAAGGCGTGCAGCAGAAGCGGGAGGTGCAGGGCCCAGTCCTCCTGTACACTGTGGTCCACCACCATCTCTGTCATGAATATGACTCCTATATTACACCTGGGACGGAAAAAAAGTGCTTAAAACACAAACTTGTGAAAGCGACACGGCAGGAACTTTAATCTCGGCCTTGCCGTGCATTGAAATTAACTGCTTTGATAAATCAAAGATCAGGGAGTGAATGTTGTATTCAATTCAATTCAGTGTTCCCAAGCAAACGAAATCAATCAAAAGTGGTACAGTATCACTGAGTCCAGACCTGTGTAGAGGTCCTCTCGGGGTGAGGGTCTCGGGCAGGAAGTCCACCAGAGGAGCCCAGCAGCCGCCGTTGACAGGCATCGGTAGAGGATGGGGGCGGTTGCTTTCAACCACGGCCATCAGCCAGTCAGCATAAGGGGGTAGAGGTTCACCTGTGGAGGGACTATGGCATCAAACTAAAATAGATGGCGAGATAAAATAAAATAAGATAAGATAAAATAGCTGGTAGCTAGCTGAACATTGGTTAGTATATTTGTTATCTAGCAATGTGTTAGTTAGTTTAAATTATTAGTACATGTGAGGTAGTTCAGCCTGGTCACTAGCCAGATGCTAGTTAGCTTGTTGGTTAAACACTGTCGATGCTAGTTATCTTATCTTGTTAGCTAGGCAGCGAGATAGATCCATGAATGCTCATTTAAACAGGTTTATTTCTCCTGTTGTTTTCGTTTCGGCCGGGAGAAGTGACGTTCGTCTCGTGTCTCGCACTGAAGCCAACACAAGCTAAACCAAATCTGTTGTTTGACCATTTCCAGTAAGTTCCATGAAGTCATGATTCAAATTGCTGACCTGAACTCAGTGGACAGACAGATGGGAGTGTGCCATTTATACTCTTGGCGTAATCCCACTAACTAACAAAGCAACACCTCTACTATATTCTTTAGGCAGGGGTGCAAAACTAGAGAGAGGGAGGTTGAGGTTGCCACTTAAAAACAAGGCCATTTAAGGACAACTTGATGGCATGAACTCCAACCAAAAGGGTGTAACAAAGTTGCATTTCAGCCCATAAGAAAGGCTCGAGACTGGTTGCTCGTCAATGCCATTTGTCACAGAAGCCTTTTCAAAGAGCCCCGGGACACTCTGCATGCACCGTGCCTATGCATTATCAATGACACCGACGTCCGTCGCCATCTTTTTATCCCTCCGGCCTGCTCTCGCCAGACGGTGATGAAATTATTGATGATGGCGAGAGGCACTGAAATACACTTAGATTTACCTTCATCATATGACCCTCCCGAACTGTTGCTGTAGCCAGATTCCAGACGGTGGTGAGATCGCATGACATGGCTGAGCCTGAGGAGGGACACGCATCAGTCACTTCAGCGGGGTACACACATTTCAATAATCAGGACTTATTTTCTCAAAATGGAGCATTTGTCTTCTCTTCTGATCAAACCAGCAAAGGGCTGATTCTTGGAAGTCTCTAAATGTTGTGCGTCTCCCCTTTCGAGCCAAAGTTCCAAGTTTTTAAAGATTATCGTGAACGATTATCTGGTGCTGCGCGGTGCCCACTTGCAATAATCAGAACAAATTTGACCATTTGTCCCCCTTCTAATCAATGTCTTAAAAGTCTGATTATCAAATTTCCAAGTCCGATTTCCAAGCTTGAAAGATTTTCCTGTGGTGCAGGGTAAACACATCATGTTAATTGGGCCAAATTTGAACATTTGTCGCAATGTTTGTGATTTCACCTCTCCTCATTGTCCTTTGTCTTGTATTCATCTACATCCAGGAAGCTCTCCTGTCCTGCCACCACATTATTGGCACTAGATGCGATTCCTGGGGAAAGAGTCCAAAAGCCAACCTGTTTGCTTACAATCAGTCAGGTGCTTTGTCAGCTGTCCGCCCAGGAGTTACCTGACGCTGCGGTGACAGCGGCCTTGCTCGAGGCGGTGAAACGATAAAACGGCGGGCTGTCGCAGTGCTGGACCATCGGGTTGACCGGGTCCGTCTGCTGCAACTCCCAAATCAACTCCTCCATGGTTTGCATGGTGTTGTTTCGACACAGATAGATCACCACCTTCTTGATCTGGGCACACAGGGGGAAGATTATCACAGAAAAGAACATGTTAAGCTAAAAACAGAAGTTGCTCATGCTACCCACCTCCCCCAAAATGTCAATCGTTTTCCAATCCCTATTCAGCAGACTGCCCCTCCCCCCAAAAAACATGCAGGCCCCCCCGAAAAACAAGAAGACGTCCATCATGTAAATACATCCATGAATGATGCAATTCATCACTTTCCATTCAATAGTTAAATTTTTGCCGACTCTTTCGGTCCTGGGAATGAATCAATTCAACTTTCATGCTTTCCATACTGGCACAAAAGACGAAACCAGAAAGTTGTAGCATTTGTCTTACGAACGGCAGGAGCGCGGTGTCGCTGCTGACGCCGCATAGGCTGATGAGAAATTGCAGCGTGGTTCGCAGGTTGTGGCTCCACTTTTCGTTGCACACCAAAGCATTCCAGGCATTTTCCATTTCGGATCCTGGTAAGTCATCTCCAAACTGGCCATATACAAAAACAACGCCGTCAGCTCAGTCCGAAATGCCATCTTTCTTCTTCATTGGCACATAAGGTTGACTGTCATCAGCGTAGCTATGAAAGGGAATATGAACCCTTCTCAGTATGGAATTCAAGGGAAACAAAAGGAGAAAAGCAGGGCTCTAATATTGAACCCTGTGGAACCCCATATCTGTAGCTTCTTTTCACCACCCTACGCTTAACCACTTCCATTATCTAAATAGCTTTATTTATTTAACAATCTAGTACCTGACCTTGCTATCCTTTTACCTACATTTATCAGATTTTTTTTTAATACGGTCTCACTTTATTGCAGATTTTCATGCATTGCGTTTGGGTCTGGAATGTATCACCTGCAAAAAAAGGGGAGTTTGTTATGACCACCGCAAGATGAATTTACCTTGGCGGTCATGTACATGAGGTTGTTGAGCACCAGCGATGTGGCTTGCTGGGAGCCCCAGCCGGTTCCCCTCAGAATCTGCTGGGAGGAGGCAGAGGCGCGCCCCCTTGTAGAGTCGTCGTCGTCGGAGGAAGACGGCGTGAAGGCCGGGAGCAGCAGGCCGCTATCTACCAGCTCTATGTTGCTGAGCCAGGGTAGGAGATAAGTCAGCATGATCTGTCTCCCGTTGGGGTGGGTGCTGGGGAACCTCTGGCTAACCTCTGGAGCACACATAAATAAATCCTCAGAGGAATGGACCAGGTCATAAATAGATGAAGCAGCAGAAAGAGAAATTATGCACAATAACACAACATATACAATAAGAAAATAAATGAATGTCTGGATTTTTTTTCATTACTCAACAAATATTACATTATGTTCTTGATCATGTTAGAACAGCTCTGTGGACTCTATGTTGCTTGTGGGTCATACTCTGCCCACCTCTGGTTCAATAAAGAGGACAGTTCTGCAAGTATTACAGCGGTTCATTATTTGTAGCATAAAAACACAAACAAGACATGCATCCAAACAAGACTTTTTACACCACCTGAAAAAAGTGGGAGTGTGAGTTCAGGGTACATCCTGGCCAACTGGCTGGAGAGCTGAGGGAGCGAGATGCTGTAGAGCGGCGGCAACCCAGCGTGAGTGCCGTAAAGGACGCCATTAGGCTTCTGCCAAGCCATCTTCTTGGAGTCCACAAACAGCCTGGCCTCGAGAATCTGCTCCAAAACAGGAGAACGGGATAAGTGTACTCGTGACACCAATGCTCGACTGAGGACTTGTGAGGAGGCGCGTCTTTATCTCACCTGCATCAGTTGCATAGAAATCTCATAAATCTCTCTGCTGGCATCGGATGCCTTGAAGAGGACCAGATTGAGCAGCGTCACTATATCGCTTGGGTAGTTTCTGCAAGTCACCACAAAGAAAAAGTGGAAATTCAAGGGTCATCCCCCCGCCCCACAATTCAAAACTATTGTCAGATGTCTCCGTAAATGTTTTTGTCAAAATACCCCAACAATGAAGAATTTTCAAGTAGTCACCAAGAATAATAATAATCATAATAATAGCACTATTATTATTATTCATCAGATGATTTCTTTGTACCTGCGGCCGCACACCATCGCAATAGCCTTGAAGCAACCTGAGGCGAGCCGGTAGGAGCCTGTGTAGCAGCGATCCACGGCCCAGTTGAACAGGTTGACTTGGTCGGTGTTGAGCTCCAAGAGCAGGATGACCACTTCGCATCCCAGCTGGTGGACCTGAGTCGAGAGGAGAGCCTTAGCAAAAAAAAAAAAAAAAAAGAACTCAAATGTCTCAAATGAAGCGCCCACATGAAAGTAAACATTGCGTACCCGCTGGTCCTGCCAGGCAAGGATGTTGTCCAGCCACTTGTAGAGGTAGCCATCCGGAGAGAGGCCCACGTTGTCAAAGACCGGGCCGCAGCACAACACGGCAGACATGGCCTGCAAGAATGCAGAGTAATCGGCGTACTCACGCTCATCCATCCATTTTCTGTAGCGCTCAATGTAGACCACAATAGTGGAAACTCGAGCCTAGTCAAGCCGGCTTTGGGTTTGGGAAGCGTGGTACGCGCTTGTTTGGCAGCCAATTGCAATAAAGCAAACCGGCATTGATATCAACAAACAACATTCACGCTCACATTTTTGTAACACCATGCAGTGTTTATACTTTAACTCTGTTCGGAAAATAAATGAAAATGTACTACACATCACAGTTAAATAGAATTGCATGTGAATTAAATATTTACACGCAGAGTGTTTGGATTGATTGGACCATTCATTCAACATGTGAAGGTGCATCAGCGACTATGGCTCTCCTTGCCCACATGCGAGCGCATTCCATACCAATCCATGTTGGTAGTGTACTAACAAGGAGGCGGAAAGGCCACTTACCTTTAAGGCGCAATACTGGTAGCGCGTGATCTGGTGAGTCCTGTCACTGTAGCGGTCCAAGGGGGTGAACATGATGCTAAAGGGCCCCGCCCACTGACTGAAGAGGATGAAGAGATGATGTCGGAGGCTCTGCTGCGGAAACAGGAAGCGCCTGTGGTGCACTGAGGAGGGGAAACCAGACAGGCTCTTATTTGTCGTCTCAATTAATTAGCAGAAAGTCAGCAGACTGTTTAAGCCTCCTAAACACTCAAGCGCCAAAATTGAATTTTCTCATTCAGCATCCAGTAACATATGATGCTTGTGTCCTGAAGAACCTCAATTTGCACAATTCTTCCAATCAATATCTTACCGTATGTCGGATAACCAGGGTTTGGAAATAAGGTCGACTTTTTTTTTTTTTGTTATCCTCACCAGCTAATTTAGCAATTAGCCTGTTCGCAATGTTAGCAAAAATATCATTTCTACATGAGCCAACATCAGTGAGCCATTTTGTCCCCCCTTTTCTCTCCACAGTATGAGCACCTTCCAAGTGAAAAAAACTCAAAAAATTCCATTTCTAGAGCACTTTTTGGCCATTTGAATAGGGGGGGGGTGAGATTGTTTATATCCACTGTACAGTAAAAAAAAAAAAGTTTACCTTTGTACATTTCACAGTCTGTACTGTTTTGTTTTACTCAAGTACCGAAGCTGAATTCAGTGCTTCTACTTTTACCGGCTTTTTTCTTGTCAGTGTCTGTACCTTGACTACAGTACAAGAGTGTGAGTACTTCTGCCACCATCACCCAAAGCAGACAACGAAGATGTTTGCAACTACCTGGCACACACTGTATGAGGTTGGCCACCATGGCGCTGAAGTGAACTCGAATGTCTTTGAGGATCTCCGCATCTTTGTCGTTTTCGGCTTCCAGGAGCATACGCGTCAGATCCACGTACTCCAGGAAGAGGGCGCCCAGGGCGAGAGTGTCACGCTCCAGAGCCCCAGTTGTACTGCGTGAAAAAAAGTTACCATAATAAGAATTAAATAAATAAATAAATAATGGGCTTGCTGCTCGTTGTTGTGAGGGGAACCGACCTGTCACTGATTACGCCCGCATCTGCCAGCAGCTCGAAAATGCGTAGTAGTTGAAGTCGCAGAAGGTCCCGGCGCTCACGCCGCTTCTTATTCTGTAGAAATTATCCAGCAGGACCTTCACTGAATTCTCTCAATTCAAGTCCAGGTTAAAAAAAACAGACTTTTATTATCATGCTTATGATTGAGCTCTGAGAAAGCATTTTCAAACTTTAAAATTTTAGTTAGCTTAATTGATTTTAAATGTTTTTAAAGCACATTGAGTTGGAATGTGCCAAAAACAGTCACTACAGCTCTCTTGCCTTGCCTTGTCTTCATTTAACAACTTAGCAGTCTGTACAGTTGTGCTTGTCGTTTGCTCTGATGGAAATCAAACCAACCAACCTCAGGTCTCCTTTCCAGTGCTTCCTTCATGAGCGGATGCAGTTCCTCCACAAGTTCCCTGAGGCCAGACAGACAACATCGGTCGTCGTGTCAATCAAAAAGCTACGACAAGGAATTCTGTAACTGCATTCAACCTAAAAAAATATGTTTTATTCAAAAGCATTGGAGATGCATGACCATAATCCTCTGCTTCGCCCAAATGAATGCAAGTCAGTCCACTTTAATGACATCAGGCTCTGACTTCCAGCTCACCGCACGCACCCCTGTTGCTGAACGGAGGGGGCCGAACGAGTCTGCCAAATACCTGAAGACGAGGGAGTTGGTGCGGCCAAAGCCCAGAACCAAAGCCTCAGTCAGCTCCACGCTCTCCGACCTCATGAGGGGGACCAACTGCTTCAGGAGCCAAGCCACGGACGGGCAGCCTGGCACCACCTGAGACAGAAAACAACCGTGTTTTATCCGAGCTTTGATGTGACTGGAACGTATTGTCACAGAAAATCGGAGGCTTTTATCGAGAACAAACGTATTGAATCACGAGCACTACTTTGCCTTCGAGGCATTTTATCTCCCAAGAGTTGACATTTTCCATTGAACTTCACAATCATTGCATGAAGACAACTCTGGAGGATAAGCAGCTCGGATAATGGATGGATAGATGGAAATAAGACAACGTACTGCTGGAAAACCATCCAGAGGAGGAAAACAAACCTAAAAGCAAAAGGTAATTTGAATCATTGAAATATGCTTTTTCTGTGAGTGAAGAAGGGAAAAACCTATTTGTAATCGAAGCGACAAGGAGGTTTCATTTTGTTGCGGCCATGTAATTGATCCCGCCACATTCGATCTGTCAAGTCACAAGTCTCTGACCTTGTTGTCGCAGCCCGCGGCGCTGTCGGGCGTGGCCGCGGCGATCTCGGGTGTGGAAGCTCTCAGGTGACCCGCGCTCATGATGCTGGGCTTGGCCACCCCGAAGCAAAGGATCAAATAGTTCCTCCACAGAGTCACGTAGTTGTCGGCGCTGCTTGAGATGCTGCTGGTCTTCTTCGCGTTTGCCGGGTGACTGGAAATTCACAGGGTTATTTAGAACACCCTAGTTTGGTATCAGATAGCATGCCAACGTTGCATGTTGTACAGGAAGTTCATGTATCGTGTTTTGTATTAGGGGGTTTTAATAAAGACAAATAGCACTGTATTGTATAAAAACTTTGTAAAATAAAAAAATAGAGAAATAAACTTTAATAAACCAGCAGCAAACTGCTACATGTATTTAATGGGGTTATTTTTAAAGTTAAAAAAGGTGTTAAATTGCTGCTTATTAAAACACTTTGAAAATATGAAACTGTAAAATATTTGAATATATGAATACAGGAATAAAAAATAATTGGAAGAATTCAAGGTTGAATGGCTTGAGAAATAACACACTATGTTTTCTAAGATGTAAATACACATTTACACAAACATTTGTCACAAATTTGTAGAAACAATTTTTTTTTTCAAAATTTTCAAATTAAATAAATATTTTTGAAAACTGAAATCTCGAGATTTTTAAAATTCTGTTCATTTTGTGACATTTGTATGCAGGCATATGTTGTTGTTTGATATTATCGATCCTGCTCGTCTATGCCTGTGTAAATAAAGCCAATGGATTAACTCTCACTTGGGGTCGACCAATGGCATGAGCATCTGCAGCCGAGCGAAGGCGTAGGGCCACGCGTAGCCGAGGGCGGTGGGGCAATGCTTGGGCAGGTAGTCCTGCCGCAGCAGGCTGTACATGCACAGCACCCACGGGTCTTTCACCGACTGCGCCAGGATCCACACGTGCGACGGGCTGCGGATGTCGTAGTGGCTGTTGCCCAGCCGGGCGTTCCACTCGGCGAGCCACTGGAGGTCCACGTGGGGGCCGGCGGATGTGCCGTCCTAGAAAATGGCACATTTACGTCGAGCTTCGCATACGACTCCGTCAAGGTAAAAATGCTGACTTGAATTAAATGTGAAATCATGGTCAAAGACAATGAGAAGATGAAATCAGTGTTCGAATTAAAAGAAGAAGGGTTTGTCTTCGAATGTGGATCGTTATCTGTCGTGATATTAACTTACAAATGACAGAAGTGTCGTCGCCCTCAAAGTTCTCAGTGGCCCCTTTGAGGCTCTGATGGAATTTTGCAAGCCTCTTACAACTTACTGTGTCAGAGACGGCCACGCTGACGAAGCTGTCCACGATCACAGGGCTGAGCTGGTCCATGACCTCGATCATTGGTTTATCGTCGTCCTGCAGAAGACAACGTGGGACTCTGAACTCAACAGCGCAGGATGTTCCGTCACCTTGCCGCCTGCGATCTTACCTCCGACTGCCCGACCGCGGCAAAGAGGCTGCGGATCTCCTTGAGCACAGTGACGGCGAGCCTTCGAGTGCTGAGCCGGCAGGAGCAGAGCAGCACGAGGGCCAGACCTTCTACGGCATGCAAGACGGCGGCGTGGGGGCCTCGCTCGGCCGCCGTCTTCACGCCGGAGCTCGTCTGCAGCAGCTTACGGATGACAAAAAAGGATTCAGAGATTGCGGCGACCAGATGAAAACATGCATTTCCAGTTCCAAGCGAGTCCGAGGGAACTGTGGCAAAAATCATCCGAGTTGAGTCCCTACTACGTGTCAAGCAAGTCAAGTCCTTACAAATGATCCATCAAGTATTTCAGCACCTCGGCAGCGTGTATCCTAGCCACGTGGTAGCTCTTCCCCACCACCGCTGCCGTCAGTTTCCACTGGGTGAGGAGCTGCAGCAGAAGCTTGAGCGACCCGTCTAACAGCCCCTGGTGGGTGTCATGGACCTCACGCAGCACAAAGCCGGCGAACCCGAACAGCACGTCTTCCCGCCAGTCCAAGAAGTCCACCAGCAGACTTTGCAAAGAGTTCTGAGCGATGAGTCGAAGCTCGTCGTCCATGTGGATCGTCAGTCTAATGGACAAAGAAAACACATTTTTACAAAACAGAGCCCCCAACGAAACGGAATTGTGAGGGGGGGAAAAAAAATGTAGCATCCTTTTTGCCATTCTGTTAGCAGCAGCTTACTTCCTAAGATCGCTTGTTTCAATTTGAGCAAAGCTTTCTGTTAACCATCAGTCCCAGCAGGTTTGGGCTCAGGTTTCAGGTTTCAGACATACTCGCTTAAAAATTGTGCAGCTCAGATGGTCCACTCGACTGTTTTGCGTAAGACTCTCTCCTAAATTGTTCATCATCTCACCGGGAGAGCAGGTCGACGAGCTCCGTCTTTGACATCCCGTCGGGCATCATGCGAGGAATGGCTGCCACGCACGTCCTGAACAAGTCAATCTTGGGCTTCCTTTCACCCCTGCCACACATTTTGTGTCCATGTAAACATACTGGTTTTGAGGTAGGTGTCAGAAATCCATTTATCATTTGCTCTTTTCTGTTCAGTTCTGTCATCTTGAGCATACGTGATCATGTCCTCGGGCTCTTTGTTCAACATCTGAGCGTTGGTCATCATCATGCAGCGTCCCACCTCCTTGTCCAGGTGCCTCAGGATGTTGTCAATAGCCTTACGCACGTGGTAGTAATACTGGGACATCCCTGGAGGGGAGGAAATACACTGTTACATTGACTGACCAATAGAACTCAGTTCATGACCATACACAAAATCTCAGCATTCGAATGAATCGAAATGCCACGAATCTGTTCTTGAAAAAACACCAACATTTTTTGGTAACCTTTTTTTTAAGGTGGAAAACAGCACTGGAAAGTATTTTGCCATAAAAAAAACACATGCAGTAATTATATAGTAAAAAAATATGGAAAGAAATGAAAATTTTTCCATTATTTTCATATTTTGGGGGCAATTCATGTCCACGGTGTGACTCCCTTTACCGATGACTTTGGCCTCCTCGTCCGTGAGCGTTTTGCTCAGGTACGTCTTCTTTACCCGCAGCGTGTTCCCCGAGGGTAAAGTGCAGCCGCTGTTGGGCATCGGCGGCTCGCCGTCCTTCTGCTGAAGTCTGTCCGCCACAACCAGGAAAGCTCGCAGACCGATATTCATTCTCTGCACAGATAGGACACTTGCTTTACAGTCAGGTTGACTGCAGTTTTCCATGATGCTTAATTCCAGTGTGCCGGTACCTCCGGATTAAGACTGAAGGCTTTTGCAGGTTTCCCCACACACAGGAGGTCAAAAATAATGTCTTTCATCGCAAAATCAAGTCTTTCCTGTCATGAAATCAGAGGAAAGAAGACAGGGCTAAGAGGAGACCAACAGGAAGTGTTTCCGTGAGGCAGCTTTGTGCTCACCTGTGCAATAAACTGGATGATTTTGACAAAGATGTTGAGAGGCATGTCTCTCGGCACCACACTGCGAGAGCCTTTGGGGAAAAGTGTCGTTACGATGGTGTTGAGGCGGCTGTGACAAAATACAAGAGAAAATCGCTAAAGCTGTCATTCACAAGAACAATAAACAACAAACGATGCTTAAAAAAAAGCTAGTTTTCCTTTTTTTTTCTTCTTTTTTTTTCTCCAAGAACGAATGAAGGAAAGAGTAAGTTATGCTCAAGTGCACGTAGTGTACTGTACGTATTTGGACAGAGCGTGAGGACGCCCACCCTTGCGTTGCAATGTTACTCTCGCACTTGATCCTGATCATGTAGACCCACAGCAGGCGATACAGAGACTCCAGCGCCACGCGAGCCAGCTTGGGGTCTCGACTCTGCAACGCAATCACACCCCGAGTGGAGAATCACACCGTGGCATTCTGCCAACGTCGCGGGGACGGACGGTCTCTAATCTGAATGACATCACATTACCTTGAGATTTGAGAGGCAGTTGCTGAGGAAGACGTGCCATCTGTTGAGGAAGAACTGCTTCTGGCTGACGCACAGCAGGCAAGTCACGAGCGGGTAAAACGCCTGTCGTGGGGGCAAAGGGGATGAATCGAATCATGTCGGAAAATGAGGTCAATGAGCCCTGACATCTCGTTTCACCAACAGACACAGAATTGGTGGAACAAGTCGATCACAAAAGGAGCACAGGCAAACGTCTCACGGTCCCATTATATTGCGCAAGTGTGATGAAATCCAGGCAACGGAGATATGCAGAGCAGCGGTGAAATGAAAGATGCCAGTGAGCTTGTTTTGCAGCTGTTCACTAACCAGCGAATGCTTCTTTCTGGCCGACAGGTCGAGCGTTGTGTCATACAAGCTGTCCACAAAGTTCCTCAGGCAGGGAACGTTCACCTCATTCTTCACCGCCTGCGACAAGGACAGTCGCAGAAGCACAAGACTTCCTCTTAAGACTGTTTTTTTTTTTTTTTTTTTTTTCCCCCCACGGGAGAAACTCCGTTTGATAAATTTGACAATATCTGTACGGTAAAGTGCCAAAGTAGCTTACTGCTGCAACAGGAATCAAAATCTCAACAAAGAGCCCAGCCAAGGCGTGCTTAATGTCTTTGTCCTTAACCTCCAGGAAGTATTGGGCGCATTCCTGCAAAGAACACATTTACACAAGAGGTAAACAGATTTTATCTTTTTTTTTTTTTAAGATGACATCTGAGCCTAACTTCCAAACACTACAGAATCTTTTTTTTTTTTTAATGTTGGCAAATTCACAATCCCATCCCTGTGTGAAAAGTTCTCTGTGACTATTTGAATTTTGCATCTTTTCCCATTCTGACTTTCTTCTTCTGAGCTCGGATTTGCTCTCGACAGCCGGCAAGCGCGACGCCCCCCAAATGTTTCGATTACCTGCATGAACTGAAATGAAGCTTCGAAATCCTCGACAGGATACATCTTAATTCGAAAGAACTTGACTCCCATGATGAGGCTAATGGTACTCTGCACCACGTATGGACTCTGCTCTTTCTGCCTGAGCTCCTTCAGCTCCGTCATGAACTTCTTCTTCACGGCAGGAAACCTGAGGACGATCAACACAACCACATGTCCTACGTGAGACGCGTCACCCCGTCAGAGAAATCAGCACTTCCTAAGTGTCATAAAAGCATGGCGCCATTCCAGTGAGACTCGAGATTCTATTTCAAGACGCATGCCTCCTCAAACGATCACCCCTGCCCCCTCCTTCTCCTCCAAACTGTAGACAGTGAGTCTGCACTGTAAAGATGAGCTCCCGGTTGAGCGCCTGATCCCTCTCAAATCGAACCAGAGATGGCATTCTTCGGGCAGACTATTTATAGTTGCTAATTCATCACAAGGGTTCACATGAGCACCACTCTTGGTGGCTGCCCGTGCGCTTGTGAGAAAATTGGGCATCTTGTCTTTGTGAGCATAAACTGCGTGAAACAACATTTCATTCATGGCCGTGTAGGGTTAATAAAACAATCTTGAGCGCTTCAACCCTGGTTCTATTTTCAGATCTTTGTTCCGCAACAACAGCAAGTGGACACACATCAATTTCCAGCCCTAGTTTGGTGCGACGGTGTAAAATGTCCAAAAATGAGAGGTCCCAAAACATGTTCCAGCCTCCTGAACTGGAGACACCGCGGCACAGCGAGAGAACTCCACAGCACCCAATACCATAAGAGCGCATGTACTCACTTGGACTGAGCCAGTACGCCAATGACCTCGGCGTAAAGGTCTGCTGCAGTGTGCATGTTGCCAGTGTTAGGACCGTGATATCTGTCAAAAAAAGAAAAGGGAGTCACGCAAAAGTGGTCAAGAAACGCTCAAAGCAAGACTTTTACCCTTCTTTGTATCTAAAGTGCTGAAAGGCTGAGTTGATGACCTCGTTGACCGAGCTGTCGGGTACGGGGTGCAGCGGCATCTGGAGAGTCATCGGGAGACACAACAGAATACAACTGAGACAAAAAGGGAATATAATTGAGACAGGGCGTATATTCTCTTGCTAAACTAAGCACTATTATCTTTAAAAGTAAACTTGGGCATCTGATCCTAGCCCAAGCTTAATAAGTTAGCATTTTTAGCACTGTGACCCAGATTTTTTTTTTTTTTAACATATATGTTGCTCCCCTAATGATGGTGAGTGCGTCATCCAGTACTGTTAACCAGTTTGCTCGATATAGCAATACAATGGTTTTGCCCACACGAGATGAAATGCTAATGTTGACACTGTTTTGAGAGTTGACTGTGCTTCAACATGGAAAGGAAGTCACCTGCTTCAGCACTTCTATGAGCGCGAGGGAGAAGATGAAGTCGATCGCCAAATCCCTCCTTTCAAGTAAATAATCCCGCTGCTGCTCATCACTGTAACAGACGCACAGGCAATGACAGCCGACTGACTGCATCGAGCGTTTTGCCGTCTCTCGATCTCACGTTTTGGACTTGTTGTTGGCTCTGGGCCGGTACTCGTGCAGCTCCTCCTCCAGGCCGACTTGCCGTTTGTACCAGTCAAACAGAGTGCGCAGGATGGAGGGCAGGCAGTACTCGGCCAAGGAGCTCATGGTGCTCATCAACTGCAACGCCACGCAAGACGCATACGGCCATCAGAGATTGCAATCAGCGAGCGCCTTCCTGACTTCAGTGGATGACAAACTTGCAGCAGAAGAACATGAGAAGGACTCTGTTATTTACAGCGATGCGCAAACAGTCGCACTCCGCCACTTGCTCGGTTGTTTTAATGGCATGAAATCATAGGAGACGCTAGGTTGAGCATAACTTTGCAGGATGGCGTCCGCTGCGGACCGCAGCTGTGAGCCAAAATGTTCACACAGTAGAGTAACACAAATTTGTTTTCATGTGAAAGTGATGATTCGTGAATGAGGGCTTGGGTGTTTTGGTTCCAAGTAAAGGGGCCAGGTTGTCATGGCTAAGAAGGGAGTCAAGGTGCCCGTAAGCCGCCTGCGTCAACTGTAGGAGGGCGGGGGTGAGGGAAAGGAAGGAATGGGCGCGTTCAGAGCACACAGGAAGGGAGGAGAGTCTGGCGGGCGGGGGGTGCGGCGATACAAGCGAGGCCTTCATTGCGCACGAGGCCTGGAGAAGAATCCGGGCTCTGTGCGCAGGCCGCTCCAATCTGCTTCATGCAGCAGCACAAACGCGACGCTGTGGGCCGCCGTGAAAGGAGGCTCTCTGCGCAGGCACACGGACACACCTCGGACCAGCGCCAAGGCGCAAGGTAAACACGCCTTGCCCTCCGCTGACTCGCAAACAGCTTTTGTTGGGACGCGTGCCAATGAGCCTTTTTCAGGTATCATCCCAAATGCAGTCGGCGCTCACACACACAGGAGAGACTGAACCCTTCCTGGAACAAATGCCCAACGAACATCATTTGTCATTGAAACCCCAACAACAGTTTTCTGCGGCCCACAAAATCAAGTCATGTCAAGTCGGCACACAACGTTCGCAAGAAAGTCTGTGCCGCTCATGCTAATCTGCAATGTCACCACGGCAGCTCTGCTTATCTTTTGCCTTTGACGTGAAAGGGTTGCCCTGCTCCGGATTGAAAAGTGTGCCTCTAAAACCAAAGCCAGCTGCTGTCATGGGCGGAGAAACAAAGCGTCAAGGGCGCTCTGTAAATAAGATGAATGGTGATATCACAATTTGGGGAGTATTCAGAAGGGCTCACTCACAGACACATTTTCGCAAAATAGTGACTTGATTGTTTGATTTCCCACGTGAACGAAGGGGATGCACCCGAGACCCTTCTCTTTGTACCCGAGTCATTAAAAAGACGATTTTCCTTTGTATATCCCGTATGGAGGAATGGACGAAATGATGACAAACAAACATTCAAGTATTGAACCTATATGCTCACTTGGTCAAACTGAAGATCGTCCCCCCTCTGAAGAGACTTTGACAAGGGCTTTTCCTGCAAAAAAACAAAAAAAAAAAAAGTTGTTATTCTCTCAAACTGGAGTTTCACTCATTCCGCATTTCTGATCTTATTCCGAGTGATGAGAGCGGCATCAATCAGGGCGGCGGCAGTATGAAAGCTGCCGCCGATATGAAAGATGCGTCGTTAATGGCTCCTCGCATTATGAAAGCCCTCCATCATGAGATGCAATGACAGCTTTCATGAGGAATTAATGCCGCCTAATGAGTTTCGCACCACTGGCGCACGCACATCCTCTTCATTAATAAATGGGAGGCTGGCTTGACAGTTAAGTGTCGGGAGCACAAAGAAGAAAATTTGTCATTCAATCACTTTGTCAACAAGCTTAATAATTAAAGCAAAACAGTGCAACTCAAGAAAAAAAAATCAAGCAAGTCAGGTGGCAAAAATGAGAAAATGAATTTGCAACTGCATTTCTCAACGTGCTGTACGTTGCGCGAGAGGCACGCAGGCTCCCTCTTGTGGTACACAAAAGAATCACTAAATTGACAGTTCAAACCGTGCATCATGTTCATGTGGCTTTAACTTTTTTTGTTTTTAATCTTTGCCTATTGGGTATAATGAGTAATAGCTTTAAAATGCAACTAAAATCAATATGACAGAACAAAATTGACAGTTTTTGTCTCGACACAGGCTGCCTGCACTACCTTCAATGGCCCATCAGCAAATTGAGACCATGGCACACCCCAATTACAATCTGACAACGCAACCGGTCATAAAACCTCAAGACCCAACACGCAGATAAATCACAACTTTCCAGGTTAAAGACGGCAGTCGACAGATCAAAACAAAACTACGCAGTCTCCCTTGGGAGGAAAAAGACAAAGAGGGAGACGTCCCGGAAGGCAGCATGCTGACACGGAGGACTAGCGCACCTCCCAGTGCTCATTACCAAACAGCTCTCTGCAGACTATACAGGACAAGGTGACTCATTGCTTTCCTTAAATGGCATTTGTGCACGCCACATGGATACTTGAACATGACAAGGTACATGTGACCGCGTTGTTGCGGAGTGCACGGTATTTGTTTTTTAAACCCGTTATGCTAACATTTTGTGTGTTTTTTTTTTCTGCTACTGTCTTTGTGTTTTGATTTTGTCTCATATTTTCGAAACCGTCTGCTGACTCACCAGTGGCTCCGCCATGATGACGCGGATCTTTTGCTCCGACACGGTGGCGAAGGCGGCGAAGAGGCTCTTCAGGACGTACTCGCCCGGCTTGCTTTCCGGGTCCACGCTGATGGGCATGGCGACCGGTGGGCCCTTCTCCCCCTGAGGACTGCAGACCGGAGGGAGGGGCGGCTTGTTGTAGCCATTGCCCACGGGCGAGGCTGCGGGAACAACACATGAAGAATGAAGAAAATGGTTGAAGACGCGGACACATTATGTGCATTCTGAATATTGAATTCAGTGATTCTTTCACGCACCACTAGAGGGAGTCCGCATACTGCTAGCGCACTTTGACAATCGCTGATTACAGTCAACAAAACGTTGCAGTTTAGTGTCCGTCTGTCAAAGTGTTTCACAAACTGAAGACACCCAATTTAAAAATAGGAGGTAAAACTGGCTTTGTGGGCGAATTTTATTCCAAGGGGCAGGAATGAGTCAGACGATTAATTCGTTGCAAAAATAATACTCATCAGTGATAAGAAGAGGGCTTTTAACTAATGAGAGTTCAGTGCGCCAGAAAGGAGGTTTTCCCCAAACATGGACATGAAAAGTCTCGCCGTGATGAACAAACCTGACAGACGCTGACCAAAGGGCAGCGACTTTGGCTTTGCTACAGCAACGCCGCGCAAGGAAAGGAAAAGCCTCACGGGCAGCAGCTGCTGTTTTCATTTCCAAGCAAAGATGTCAGTGATGTGCGAGGGCAGCCAAAGATCTCACGAATACGACCAACCGCATCGTGTCACGATGACGACCGCCGCGTTTGATTACGTCCTAAAAAAGTACACAAGAGGTAAGCTTCTTATCACTAAATGTCAGAAAACTGTGATCAATCGTCACCAAAATTTACGTGGGCATTTCCACTTACGCCCACTCCAACCTCTGCAAATCGCCGCAGTGTTTTCCAACTTATACGTTTTTATCTTCTAATATTTGCTGCGGTTAAAGTGGGCAAAAGTAGAAATGTCAACATACATTTAGGTGGCGACTGATCACAGTTCTCTGACATATTAAGCGATGTTCAGCTTTTTTTACATTGTTTTAAAATGCCCCAGTACAAAAAACTCGAATTTAGATGAATGTGTGTGCTGGTCCATCACTAATCTATGCTAATGCTGCACTTTAGTCACGATTGTCAAAAAATATTTGGATGACAAAACCCGATTAACTTCTCCTCAATACCCATTCAGTTTCCCGGAATCTTGCAACCCTACTGCAGCGTAAACGTGGCCGAGTTCTCCAGGTCTTGCCGGGACATGTGCGTGCCATGTCGCTTTTCAAGGAATGAGCAGCATGCGCGACCTCTCTCAGCACCTACCCAGGCCCTTGATGAAGCTGATGACGCTGGCTTTACTCCAGCACATGGCTGTTGTGTCCATGGTGGGGAAGCCAGATGCCGTATCAGGGCTCGTATCCCCTCCACCCCCCAAATTCTCCCCTATGGAAACCCGCCGACGTCCATATCCTGCGTGTCAGCTGGCCGCGTCCTCCCGGGGAATAGTTTCCATGGTGGGTGTGCGGAAACGGGCGCAGACTAAGACGAGAGGCCACACAAAACTCGTCTGTCTCTCTCCTTCCCTGAGGTCCGTGTTTGGCTTCCCCCCTCTCGTCTTGTGACCAGCCTGTGCCGCCTTCCAGGAGTGAAGGTCAAGTGGGAATTTTTAGCCCGGGCAAAGTGTGGTGATGCTACGGGGGCATAGCTGTGTGGCTATAATTAGCC
>CAAKHF010024143.1:0-45603 GCA_901007745.1 Hippocampus kuda | reverse complement strand
ATCTTGGACTAATATTTTCATTTGTTTGATGATCTGAAACATTAAAGTGTGACAAACATGCAAAAGGATAAAGAATCAGTTTTGCACACCACTGTGAGTGTGTGTGTGTGTGTGTGTGTGTGTGTGTGTGTGTGTGTGTGTGTGTGTGTGTGTGTGTGTGTGTGTGTGTGTGCGCGTGTGTGTGCGCGCGTGTGCGTGTGTGTGTGTGTGTGTGTGTGTGTGTGTGTGTGTGTGTGCGCGCGCATATGTGTTCCAGTAATGTTGACTCATTTATTCTCTCCCCCCCCCTTCCCTCCATGTGACATCTCTTCACAGACGATCACAAAGTGTATATGAATGTGCGGACCTTGAACAAGACCTGAGTGTTTTTGGAAGAGTTTTGTTTTTTAATTTTACCCAGAAACAAAACAAACAAAAAATAAGCAGGCAGAGGGTTTAAAAAATAATAATAATAATCATCCTGAAATCAGAAAAATCACTGTTAATGTTAGACATCACTCATTAAGGGATCTTTGGCGCCCATCGAAAAGAAAAATAAAGTCATTTTGTTTTTAACAATGTGAATAATGAAGTTGTAACGATGAAAGAATGCAGTTGTAATTTATGAGGATGAAGTCATAATTTTTCTGTGGAACATGACTGCCCAAAGGACTGAATATTGTGACTATATTGTCATTACAGTTTATAGGCCTGTACCTCTATTGCTGATGCTATTATATCTGTGTCTCCATTAATTGCAACAAATAAAGAAAGTAAATAAGTGAAATGTTATGCTGATCCTGCAGTATGTGAGGAAACAAATTTTGTAAATAGTAACTTCTCTTCATGGACGCCCTCCTTCTCCTTCTTCTCCAAACACAATCACATGTCCACACGTAAGCTTCCCTTCACGAAGTCTGCCTCATCCTCTTCCTCTGGAAAATCACTTCTGGTTGACAACATCTTCTTTATGGATGAGACCGTGCACAACATGAAGGACACTTTTTGTATTGCGAGTTCACTATTTGGTAAGTGCTGTGCTACATCCTTAAACTGTGCTCTACTTGTACAATAACCTGATCATGAACATGTCTTGCAGGCCCTGGAAGACAAGGTACATTGGTTTTATTTGAGTCAGAGTGATGTTTTGCTTGATGTTTCAGTTATTTCTTTGTGTCTTTGGTAGAATGTGGCGCTTGTTATCTCATCAGCATGCATTCCGTCATAGGCATTATTGTCTCTGATATCTTCTTGACCATCTTCATTGCGGGCTCTGTTCTCTACTTGTTGACCCTCCTCAAGAAAAGGACAGAGCGGGATGGTGAGCATTAGACTTATAAATGCCTTTTTTTTTTTTGGTTTGTTAGATTTTTTTTTTTTTTTTGCTATCAATCATTAATTTGCATATCTTTAATGGACTAACAGCAAAAATACATGCACAACCAGAACCAGAAGAGATAACAGAATCTCCCTATCAGGTGTCAATTCTAATTTCATTTTCTTTTAGATTAAAACAAAAGAAAAGAAATGGATGGCATGTTAATGTGCTCTTCTTTTGTAGGAGTTGTATGGAATTCAATCAGATGTGTACAGCGAACTTCAACACTTCAGGAAATGAAATCCGGTCTTTTTCAGTTCCATGTTCCATTGCATTAACTTTATGCATTGTTCCATTGTGTACTGCTAAATCTCATGTCCTGTTTTGCTCTCGTGAATAAAATGATATGTGCTACAACGAAGGTTCATTGATAACAAATAATATTATCCATCCATCTATCCATCCATTCATTTTCTCATCCGCACACCCTGAACCGGTTGTCGGCCAATTGCAGGGCTCACATAAACAAACAAGCATTCACGTTCACAATCACACCTAGGGACAATTTAGAGTGTTACATTAACCTGCCACACATGTTTTTGGAATGTGCGAGGAAGGCGGAGTACCCGGAGAAAACCCACGCAGGCACGGGGAGACCATGCTAACTCCACACAAGAACGCCGGAGCTGGAATCGAACCCTTAACCTCTACACTGCGGTGGATATGCTAACCAGTCGGCCACTGTGCCACCTAAATGATATCATTGTATGATAATTAAGTAACTAAAGACAGACACTAAATGAAAAGATTTTCACCATTTTGTCCCTTATGCTTTTATTTTACAGGCAAGTTGCATTTTATTAAAGATTACTGAAAACATATCAATTATCAAGGTAAAAAAAAAAAATCATCGAAACGGTTCTCTTGGCTTACACTTTTGTATACATGACATTTGTAGGCAAAACAGGAAGGAATCAAAAGTTCATTTTGTCCAGACTGCTTGTCTTCTGTCTTCCTCTATTCTTTGTACTACTAGCAAATTTGTACAACTTTTTAAAGACGACTGTCGCACAAGTTATTAAGATAAAGAAAAATCACCCAAACCAATTTTTGAAAAAAAAAAGTAATCAACTTTGGTTCACTCGGCCGCCTGCAGTTCAGTTCCCGCTGCGTGACCGTGTGAATGTGGGCGTGAATGCTTGTCTGTCTCCAGGTGTGCCCTGTGATTGGCTGGCAACCAGTCCAGGGTGTAGTCTGCCTTTTGTCCAACTCAGCTGGGAGAGGCTCCGACTTCCTGCATCACTGAGCCTGAATAGGATATTTCAGAAAATCTGCATAATTGTACATGTACAATTTCACTGTGTTATTTGTGATTCGCAATTTTAAATTACATGTTCCACTGAATTTGAAATTTTTTTCCTCTCCTGGTGACTTGAAAAGCTCCAAAGAAGTACAAATCTAAATGTGGCTAACATTTGGAATCAGCTGATCCACTGACTGTGAGTCAACCGACGGGTGCGACTGAATCAACAAAATATAGGAACAATTAGACTCAGCACTGCATTCACGTTAATTAACAAGCAACTTTTACGCAAATGAAATGGCAAGAGGTTACATTTAAAAATATGTCAAGGACTTAGATGTAGTCAGAATGCACACCGACTTATCGAATGGCTGTTTCAGAATTGACAAATTCTCTTGTTTCCGTGGGAATATTGAGTTAAAGTACTCAGACTCTTCACACTATTGTCTTCCATGGCATTTAAACTCACCGTCATCGTCTATTTCTTGGACGACTGCAGCAGGTGTCATCTCCAAACTGCGCCGCTCCGCCAGTTCTCTGCTTGTGTCCAACGAGTGGGCTCCTTCAGCAGATCCTTTCCTCTGGAAACTGCGGCCTTGGACAGACACCATGCTCTGCACGTTCACACAATCAGTAACTTCCTCCTCATTGTTCAAATCGGCGTCTTCTCCACTTTGTTGATCTTGAGCTCGTCTCCTGCTCACAGGCATTGCTCCCATTTGTCTGCCAGGTGGAGCTTTTGCTTCTTCCTTTGTTCGAGGAGTCTCATCACTGTCAAGATCTTCGGCAGCATTGACAAAATATTCATTTCCAGCCCCCGAGGTAGAAACGACACTACAATAATAATGATTGTATCTCAACTGAGACAATTCCTTGTATACTATTGGAAACTTCCCAGTAATCTTAGATACTCAATGATTTGCAGTAGATTTTTTTTTTAAATTCTAGTAACAGTTTCATATCAGACCACATCTACAAACTCAATTATGTTAATTAATTTGGTTGTATTACTAAGACTTTTGGTGAATATTTAAGTTCACTTTCCCATGTTTATTTATTTAATTTATGTTCATTGTTTGCACATCCACCTCACAATACAGAGGTTGAGGGTTCGAATCTGGGCTCTGGCCTTCCTGTGTGGAATTTGTATGTTCTCCCCGTGCCTGTGTGGGATTTCTAGGGGTACTCCGGTTTCCTCCCACATTCCAAAAACATGAATGCCAGGTTAATGGAACGCTTTAAATTGTCCGTAGGTGTGATAGTGAGCGCGAATGGTTGTTCGTCTGTGTGTTCCCTGCCATTGATAGGGAAACAGTTCAGGGTGCAACCCGCCTATTGCCCGAAGACAGCTGGGATAGCCTCCTGCACGCCCACGATTCTTGTGAGGATAAACGGATTACAAAATGGACGGATGGATGTTCATTATTATAGATTAACTTGCAATTTTGTACTGTATATTACATATATTAGAATGTCCTTGTTAATTCCATTCTCAAGGAAAGTTTCCAATTTGAATTAAATTATAAGGTGAATACTTTATAACTATTTCATTATTATTAAAACTCCTACCTTTGCTTTCCCCTCCAATGCTTGAATCAGATACTGCGGGTTCTGCAATATTAATGATTGTTACAACTAATTGGCCATAAATCCAGAGTAGAACACTGTTTTAAACATTTTGTCACATATTAAAAAATTGTTACCACACACCTTCACCTGCAATTGTATCTTGGTTGGCACTCTCAAAAGACTGATCCTCGGAAAGATCTGTGAATAAATGTTGCAAAAAAAGTAAAGTGAATGATGGTCTACTTTTTTTCAATATTACCTTCCTACTGATCTGTAAAGAGAAACTTACTCTATACCTGCTTTTTTATGTAGTACAGTACCTGCAGAATCTTGTTCAGAATCTTGTTCTTTCTCTGTTCCACTTGGAGGGTTCCTGTGCGCTGCAAAAGCAGATGACGTATATAGTCATAATTAAAAAAAAAGAAATCATGTCCCATCATGTTACAGGCATAACAAAAAATAATAAAGGCGATACTGTTTTGATTTTGCTCAATGTGTGTAATTCTTTTGACCGACTTGTCATCGGTTATTATTTGTCCTTATTCTAATCATCTGTTGATTAGTCACGGCGTCACACACCTGTGTCAATTGCAGGTACGGTCTTTCTCGTGGGTTTGCTGAGCGCATCTACAACAGCAGCGATGAACATTTGATGTTTAGCGTTAACTGTGTTCTGGCGATTCAAAATACTGAATAATACTAAATACGGTGAAATAAAATAAAAGGAAGACGATAACAATAACTGTTGTACGGTGAAAATCTGGCATGAATATTCTCACCATTCAAAAAGGTTACCACATTTTCTCTTCGAGCTACAAAAAATAAAAAAATAAACACACACAAGAACAGTTATTGTATTTGCAAGATAGCAGAAGAACAACTCTTTCTTGTATGCTCAAATTGGCTCACCTCTGATTGGAGCTGCTGTCACAAGCGGAAGGAGCATCAGCCAACATATGACACTGAAAATAGTGAGAGTTCAAAGTGTTTGTGAAAGTTCCTTTCAATACCGTGTTCTGCCGGAAATAGAACATTAATATATGAAAACTCACAGCCTCATGGTTGACGTCGGTGTCCAGCAGCCACTGTGAGGAGTCAGAATTGCAAATGAGGCTTTTTATTGGCGGCATCTTGGTCTACCCCCGCAGGCCTTTGCCCTTTAATGAAAGACTCTGACCTGACTCGATTGTCTTTGTTTGACAGTGCATGGCTTGACTGGGCAAAGGGAGCTTGCAAAGTTGACAAAGCGCTATTCACAGTATCAATCAAATGTCTTGTCTCGAGTGATCATATGTGGATAATTATCGGGGAAATGCCCCTGGCTATTTTTTTTTTTTTTTACTAAAGTATCGTCTAACCGCATATTATTCCTTGTTACAGCTCCAGTGTCACGATTGTAAACAGATGTGACCACTGCCAAAACAAAAGGTCTTCTTCACAGGTAACTTAATGGACATTCACCAATGGTGGGAAATTCCAAAGTTCAAATACTTTTTAACTTTATTTAACAAGACCTTTCAGGTGTCTGTACTTTTCTTGACCCATTAGTTTTCAGTCAACTAGTAATTTTTTTTAACTCAAGTATTTGCACTTCCACTTAACAGCTTGTGAGTGCTTTTGCCACCTCTGAGATAGTGACATTATTTGAGTATTTGTAATGGTTTAATGCGGTGATTCCCAACCAAAGAGTTGTGAGAGATCAAGAGTGCTGTGGGATTTTTTTTGCCCCCAAATTATTATTAGTTCATTTTAAATATATCTTGGTTCAGTTAACTGTGCCAGTGTCGTGACAGGCAAAAGCTATTCCATTCGGTGGCAGAACGTGTAAAGACCCTGTGGATGTTGCAATTTATAGAAGATAATAAGGCAGGAATTCTTGTGAGTACGTCAGCTCTGTGGTCAACTGAACAAGCCCAAATTTCACCCGAAATTTGTAATGAAATTGAAGGGAGCTCATCATTATTTCACCATTAAAACGTTTGGTCACCTTTTATAGGTACCTTGCCTCAATAAGATTTGGGAAATACTGTTTAAATGACGGTGTGTGTTATCCATTATAAAAAATTCTAATTATGTAGCCAGGAGGAAATATGTTCACCTTCAATGTGACCTGTTGTTGACGGATGCGTCCCCAAAAAAGTATTGGGAAAAAGAAAAGGGAGAGCGCCCCCTGCAGCCAACGGCGCCCGAGCTAAGCTGCTGATCCCAAGCATCGCCATATTGATGTCCCAGCAACGCTGAGAGGTAATGGTTTTTAACCACGAATCGTCCTTAGTTTGTAACCGCCGTTGACCGTTCCACGTTCGAGGGGCGGCCGGGACCACGTAGCGCAGTCTCGCGACCTCTCTGCGGCTACATTCGTCTTTGCGGGGTGTGTTTTTAAGGCGTTGTCAGCCTCGCCATCCAAACTGGCTATTCACTCCCCCATGAGCCTGTTAGCTTAGCACTTTTTAGCTCTAGGAAATACATTTTTCGAAGCTTGTGGCTCGGCTAAACATAAACTATAATCATAGAAATCGGCGATTCGCCTCTCCCGGTGCCAAAGATGGAATTTGTCGCGAGATCGCGCCCTTGTGGCGTTGGCATGTTCTGTTAAGTGTGACTTGCAACCGGCTTTAGCCTCTCCACTTGACGAGCTAATGCTATCTTGTTAGCAGCCCGGCCAGCTAGCCGGCTTGCCCCGCGAAGCTGAGCTGAGCTAAGCTAACGTTAGCTTCTTCGCTGCATTGCACTTGTGCAGGCCGTTGAAAAAGGGGTTCCGGCATGTACCCGCCGCGTTCGTTAAAGCTTGAAGCGGGCAAATTAGCCACATCCCCACGAAGCTCTTTGATATCTGATCACAGCGTTCGGGTGGATTGATTGCTTGGCTACATCAAAGATATTTAGTCGTGTTAGCCTATAATGGATGGCGTGCGTTAGCTTAGTTTGCCTTATTGACAGCATTGATTGGAATCAACCTACTTTGTCCCCAACTCCCCCTTACAGGAGGTATTGTGTGGTTGTTGCCCCCAGTGATGACTGTATTGAACCCCGCACGTCCTGATTAAACTGGTTGGATGCCCCCATTTAACAGCCAGGTGAATTGACTTTACTGCACATACATTTCTAATGTTATAGCCTTATAATGTAATTACATTCACGGAAGAAACTCTAGACCAACTTCTTTTGTGACTCCTTGTTATGTGTATTGGTTCCACTTTGTCTGTCTATGCTTTTAAAATATGTCTTGTCACATCTGCTTGCCAGCGTAGCTCTCAAACTTTAGAGGCCTCTCAACCAATCTCGTTTAGATTCATCTGTCACCACCTTCCTGGAGGAAACCTCCCAGGTATTGTCATCTTTTACTCAGTGAGAAAATATTCAAAAAATGTAGATGCAATCTTCTACTGTACTTGTTGAGGGAGTGTACACTTACCCGATCTTGTTGCTGTTTGTCTTATTTTAGGACATTTCGAGAAGATTCTCTGTAGAATATGTCTGGCCCTGTTCCAAGCCGCTCTCGAGTTTACCCCGATGTAAACACACAGAGACCTCGGGAATATTGGGATTATGAGTCCCATGTTGTTGAGTGGGGGTAAGGCATATGTGCGCCGTGAAATATTTGCTTGTTGGTTGTGGCAATAATTTCTACATTGTCACCTTACAGAAACCAGGACGACTATCAGCTAGTCAGAAAACTCGGTCGAGGCAAATATAGCGAAGTTTTTGAAGCTATAAACATCACAAACAATGAAAAAGTGGTTGTCAAAATACTAAAGGTAAGGCAGGCATCAGGTTCTGGACAAGTAGTGTAGCAAAATATGTTGTGTTTTACAATTCTATCATTGTTCCTCTCCTCTTTTCAAAGCCGGTGAAAAAAAAGAAAATCAAGAGAGAAATTAAGATCCTGGAGAACCTCCGGGGCGGCCCAAATATCATCTCACTGTTAGATATTGTCAAGGATCCCGTGGTATGTATTAGCACTCATCTCAATACTGTCCACCTCTATGTGTTGTGACACTTTCAATTTGGTCAAATTGATTTGACAGTCCAAACTTTTGGTATCATCACACCTTTATTTTCTGGACTGAAGATAATTTAATTAATATCATACCATTATTAACTCACCTTAATATAAAACTTAACTATAACTGTTATAGTATGGAATTATGGCAAATATACTTAACGTCAATGACAAAGGAAGAGGGGATAAAACACTGCATTCCCAATGTACTCTGTACATCTAATTGTTTTCACATCGTCACCCACTAATAAGATAAGAAAAAAAGATGAGAAAAACCTTTATTAGTCTCACAATGGAGAAATTCCCATTTCACAGCAGCAAAGTTATGAAAGGAAGAAGTAGAACAACAAAATATAGGAGCTGCTGGAAAGGCAGCCACTCACGCGGTGCCATTTTGAAGTCAAAATAACACAAAACAACACATAGGACACAAGACAGTCGTGCAATCTTCACCACTTTTCTGCATACACTTTGTTGTCTGAAGCAGTTATAGATGAAAGAGGAGAGGATCAAAGTGTCCTTTCACCAGTGGATCAGAGACGTCATGCTGAAAATGTGCACACATCTGCTACAAGCTAAGTTTTGAAAGCAAACACGAAGCTGTAGCGTCCATTGCTGAAAAAGAGATTGTCTCACATCTCCTGTCCCATGTAATCCACTTCAATTCCAAGCCGCGACTCCCGATCTCTCTAATGCAATGGTTCAAATATTAGTCACACATATCGTCCTTATCACATGTACATGAACACAAGTGATAAGCATATGGTGTCTAGTGCAAGAAGCTAACAATGATATACCCGCAGAGGGTTATACTCACTTTTTCTCTGTACGAGGTGTATGTGGGTGTACGACAGAGTTGCGTTCCTATGGGGGCAACGTAATCAGAATTTGTGCTGAAGTCGAAATGTGCTGTACTGCAGTCTGTTTCTAACCAATGCTAGCACAGTAGTATAGCCAGTATTAGAGTGAATGTGTTAATGAAAAACACTGCTAGACCACAAATATAAAACATTCATATAAAAACCTTGAAGTATGGTGGAAATTGACCATGCCTTCCTGTGTCGTATGCTCACATGACTGGTGAATAATCTTTTCCATTTGCGCATTGTTCAGAACCTCAAAACTTTGAATGTCAGGACCATCGTAAACCAAGGACCCCCTTTACACACGCACCTTGGGGCAGAACGATTTAGAAAATATTCTAATTGTGGTTTGTTTCCTTAGTATCAATTTAATATGCGATATTTTTTTTCAAAGTATTCAGTGTATTCTTTAGGCTTTTTCAAAAAAACAAGTCAGATCTATTATACATTATAGGACACACAAATAAAGGCAAATGCACCAAATATGTTACTTTTGTTGGGATGCACCTATTCATATGAATTTAAATAGTACCATGTCTGGGTTGCGAGGTGCGTCTTTGTAAAAGTTGTATTTGTGCGGGAGTGGAAGAGTTGCATTTACAATGCGGTTTTCCATGGCACACATGAGCACAGCAGTGCATGCACACCAACGTAATGACGTCACCCGCTCACGCAGGCTTTCACGCCTGCTAAAAATATGTTTCCGGTTTTGGAAACGAGCGAGACTGAAGTATATTGTAGCCATGCCTGCACTTCCTAACATTCTTTGGTTGAGTGTGCTGGGTGGACTTTCTGGTGCTGGCATCGGGCGGTGGCTGGCAACGTGCCTAGGTCCCCGCAGTTGGTGCAGGGCTGACAGCGAGAACGCTGCCAGCCGCGGGAAACCTCCCTCTCAGCCATCCGTGCGGGTATTCCGGCTTCGACACTTGCCTGTGATTGACGCTGGTGCAGAAAGGTCCGTCTTCCTATGCCGAATCAAATCACGCTGGACCGCAATTTATATTCTCCATGACAACATAATTCTGCCACACAAGTGTGTTGTAAACCGAATTATGTACCGTGGACCCCTGCATACACAAGCTTTGACACCCGTGGAGTCACCTATTCATAGATATTCATTAATACCCCCACCCCCAACTTCCCCCCTCCCCCCACAATAATGCAATGTAGCTTTACCACTTCAACATATCCAACTTAAGTTTCATGAAATTTAATATTTAAACGTGAACTGGACTTCTTAAACACTTATTACAGACACTGATAGATAAATAAAATGTACACAAATAAAAATTTAACTTACTGCTCTCCAGTCATTAACTTCACACATGGTATGGTAGAGGTTAAGCTTATACCGGCTTGTATGAAATATTGTCCAATTTCAAAAAATTGGAAGCACCAGCATCAATTAAACAAGTAGTCACGTGATTTTGTCCTCTGTACCATTCATGACATTGGATGATGCAACATCTGGCCAGATTGAGAGAAATTTATCCTCAATATGACCGCTGACAACTTTACAGGGCGCCGCCATTTTCAAATCAGGGGGATGTGCTCTGATTAGTCACGGCTCACGTATCACGCACGCTGTCGTGTTTGTGTGTGCTCAAACATCAGAGACATGTAAATGGAAGTCAGCCCCTTTACTTTACGTGGGCGGCACACATCAGACAGCTGTTGCAGTCCATCAGCACAGACATGTGTTGATCACCCAAACGGCTTTGCCTACCAACATCACTGGAATCGATAGAGAAACAAAGATAGATGTAATTAATAAACTGAATAATTTCTCACTTGACCCATGATGATTTCTTAGGTCCGTTTACTACTCATCATTTTTACTGTCGCGTACCATGTTCTACAAAACAACACAAACAGTTGCTCAGCTATTGGTGTGCGGCAACAGTGTGGAGCTTTCATGCTGCTTGCTAATTAGCTGTCATTTCATTTCACAATTTCTTGAGTCGGTGGCTCAACTGACTATATCCAGCACACATAAATACTTGTAATAATTGAACATTTCACATTTACGTTTGTTGACCTCAACAGTTTTATGAGCAGATCAAGGAGGAACTATCAGTCATGACACACCCAACACCACAGGAAATCACTGTAAATCTGACCGTTGTGGTCTTTGAATTGAATTGAATACAACTTTATTGTCAAATGTGCTGTACGTATGTGAAACAGCACAGATGAAATTTCTTCCCTCTCAACAGGGAAATTGCTCAGATTTGGCTCGATTTTTACGTACTTCCCCATAACTACACTGGGTAATGTTCTCTTGAACGATCTTTCCATTGGAAAGTGTCACCGAGGGGAAAATGAAAGCACACAGTGAGTGCATACTTTGTTGGTGGCTCAAATTAGGTACTTTAAATGCTCGATAATGCAAAGTCAACTTTGCAACTTTGCATTATACCCCCTCAGGAGGTGTTTTCCTCAATTCACTCATCTCTGAGCATTCCTGCTCACAAAGCACCAGCTCACTCCTAAAAAAACGATTGGGTCCTCAATCTTTTACGTAGAAGATGGAGTGCGCCACTCCAGTAGCGCCCCTGCAGACTAAACACGCGACCCCTTCCTCGAGCAGCCAGCGGGATGCCTGACAAGCGTATTTGGGAAAGAGGTGCTTTCTTGTGCGGCATGCGTCTTGCTTTCGGGTTGGAAAAATAGCCACCAAAATAACTCCTATTTCATTAAATAATAATAATAATCACCATTGTGCCAAAAGTTACACACACCCACACACACACGCGTGTGTGTGTGTGTGTGTGTGTGTGTGTGTGTGTGTGTGTGTGTGTGTGTGTGTGTGTGTGTGTGTGTGTGTGTGTGTGTGTGTGTGTGAAGATTGAGTGCACTTTTTTATGATTCCACACTCCAACCAATCATTCATGGAGGAGATTTTTTAAAAAATGCTCAAAGTGTGTTTTGCTTTCTGCAGTGATGTGCTCTGCTATTTGTTTCACTTATTATTGTTGTTGTTATTATTATTATGCAGGATGAAGGTTCTTTCAGGCACGCTAACATTTCATGGACCATGACACGCATGTATTCACTTTGCACTGTTTTTTTTTCTTCGCAGTCCCGTACCCCTGCTCTGGTTTTTGAACATGTGAACAACACAGACTTCAAGGTATGGCTCCACTGGCTTTTCATCTCATTCAAGAGCACAACAATCACCTGATACCAAACCGGAATGGGTTTTTCTCTTTTTTTTTCCAGCAATTGTATCAAACCCTATCTGACTTTGACATACGGTTTTACATGTATGAAATCTTAAAGGTAAGTAATATTTGCAAGATGGTGGCGTTATTGATTTAGTTTTTTAGCACCGTGTCGATGTAATATTGACAGGTTACATTGCTGTTATTTAGGCTCTGGATTACTGCCATAGTATGGGCATTATGCACAGAGATGTGAAGCCACACAATGTAATGATCGACCATGAACACAGAAAGGTACTGGCTCACTTTGATGAAAAAAATGGACTCGATTCAATGGTATTTGTTCAACTAATTTCAAATATGTTTTGTTGCAAATGTTCAGCTCCGCTTAATCGACTGGGGATTGGCTGAGTTCTACCACCCGAACCAGGAATACAACGTGCGAGTGGCCTCCAGGTACTTCAAAGGACCTGAACTACTGGTAGATTACCAGGTGAGGAGTACCATAATGGTCTTTAGTATTTGTTTAATGTGGGGGGCGAATCATTGAAAACCATGACCCTTCTCTTGTTCTCTGCAGATGTATGATTACAGTCTTGACATGTGGAGTTTGGGCTGCATGTTGGCCAGCATGATCTTCCGAAAGGAACCTTTCTTTCACGGTCACGACAACTACGATCAGGTAAGGCGACAGCGGGCCTTGCCATACAATGCACTTTTCATCTGAGTAGTTGTCAGTTAATGACCTATCCATTTGTTTGCAGCTTGTGCGAATTGCAAAAGTCCTAGGAACGGAGGACCTGTATGACTACATTGACAAGTACAACATTGAATTGGATCCGCGGTTCAATGACATTTTGGGAAGGTAAGCCAAAGAGTGTGTCCTTAAAGATTTTTACCATCCATCCATCCACCCATCTTCTACCACTTATCCGGGTCGCGGCGGCAGCAGCTTTAGCAGGGAAGCCCAGACTTCCCGCTTCCTAGCTACTTCTTGCAGGTCTCCCCGGGGGATCCCGAGGTGTTCCCGGGCCAGCTGGGTGATATAGTCTCTCCAGATTTTTACCATCTCATTCCTATTGTCATTTGTCATTTTATGTCAGGTTTTTTTCCAGGATACCGTAATTTTTTATGGGGGAGGATTGAATGTTAAGTACTGTTAATAAGTATTTCCAGTGTTCCCGCAGATCCTTAAAATGCCTCGAGTACACTTAAGCGCCGATCCCGCTAACATTATAGTAAAAGCAGAAACTTAAAAATAAAAAGAGCATCTTAACACATCTATTTCATACTTAAAAGGAAGACAACCTTACCAATTGTCAATACTGTGTATTGCATTGTTCACTGAACTGAGGATCATAACAAAGATCCTCAGTGATGGCAGGGTGGCAATTGCTGTGATCAAGCTCTTATTTTTTGTTACATGGATGCTACTTTTTTAAAATCTCACCTACTCCCTGAAATGCCTGCACGTACCCGGGGGGTACGTCCCCCCGTTTGAGAACCCTTTCTCGAGACCAATGTGGCGGGTGCTCTTCTTACATACTGTATTTGAAGTAGGACGAATTTTTATCTGTTTTAAACTTGCAGATACCCTGTTTTTATTCAAATTAACAACCATGTACTGATGTTAATTTTAATAATCTTTAATAATAATAACTAATTAATTAATAATTAATAACAAGCAGCTCCTATATTTTGTTGTTCTACTTCTTCCTTTCATAACTTTGCTGCTGTGAATTGGGAATTTCTCCATTGCGAGACTAATAAAGGTTTTCTTTTCTTATCTTAATAACAAATCTATATTTTCGCAACTAGTTTTAAAAAGTTCGAGGTGGACTTGACCACTGTGTTTGTATCAAAGTGTGATGTCTGGCTATAATGAATGAATAATTATGCAAGAACGTTCCTCTCAGCCGATAACAGTATTAGCCCTTTTCCACTACATGCAGCTGGCATGGTTGTTCATGCTATTTACCCATTTGTACTGTAAATTCCTATGCTTTGTCTCATGCCATTTCAAATTGTAAATCTTCCTCACAGGAATGTGGATCATGTTGGTTGTGTGCCATTGGAGGGAGAATGGATGTAAATTTTGAGTCTGATTCAAAAGCTAAAGTAAAAAATTGTGAACAAGGCAATGAACTGATCAACTCAGTAACAAGTTGTTTGTGTGACGTTGGCATGGCGACAAGTCCTGGTTTATATACTAGCTGAACCAACTAAAACACTGTTGCCACTGTGCTGAGTGTAGTATGGCAGAGCCGTAATAGTTGGGGGTGTATGACTGGGCGGCCTGATGTGGGGGCCTCTGGTATAACGTGACCTTTTTTTTTTTGTGTTTCCTTCCCATGCGTTCCCCTTCTTTAGACACTCTCGTAAAAGGTGGGAGAGGTTTGTACACAGTGAGAACCAGCACCTGGTAAGCACAGAGGCTCTGGACTTTCTGGACAAACTGCTGCGCTATGACCATCAAGCCCGGCTGACAGCCAAAGAGGCCATGGATCATCCATACTTCTGTTAGTGGGCTCCTTTTTTTGTTGTTGGACTGTTCTGCATTACTTGGGTCAGCTGGCCTCAACAGGATATGCGTGTATTAGCTGCATCTTGTGACATGAACTCCACCTTCGTTCTAGATCCCATCGTCAGAGATCAGGGAAGGGGAGCCACTCCTGGAGGGATGGCGGCCAGCTCAGCACCTGTCAGCTCCTCAAGTATGATGGCTGGTAGGTTGTAGTATCCCCAATGCGGAATAGACCCCGTGGTCCGAGCCCCTACGAGTAAGCAAGCTTCTTTGTGTGTCCCAGGCATCAGCTCAATGACCTCCTCACAGCCGCTGGCGAACATCGCTGGATCACCAGTCATCTCCGCCCCCAACACTCTGGCCACACAAGTCCCTACAGCCACTGGGGCCCAGCCCTGAGGGACCCCCTCCCATCCTTGTTGCCCCTCGTCCTGTGTTTGTGTGTGCTCATGGCCACATCCTGCCTAGTTCTCACTGTGGCCCTCGCGCCACGGTTCCCCTTTTTATGTCGACAATAACAAAGATGATTTAAATTGCTTTTCACATTCATTTATATTTTGACACCTGCACTTGACAGAACATGTATTGTTACACCTGTCAGGATTATTAGAATTAATTTGGGTGTGTTGACAATTCTAATAAGATGTAGACATGAAGAGAATGGATAATAAAATTTATTTTGTATGTTCCAAATATACAGTCTTGCTTGAAACTGTTTTGATGCGGGAACCTGCTGTACGACACTGTGAACCTCCCCACGACTTCACGCGACAGTCAGGACTCTGGTGTGCTCAGTGCTGTGCACACACACAACACACACATCGCCATGTGCAGGAGTTGTCGGTCTTTTGAAGTTGTTAGTTGCTATTATTCAAAAATTGGACTTTTGTAGATATTCTACAGTAACTGTCAGGTTGCATGCACCCAATGCTGAATATCACAGGGTCGATAGTTTGCCAATTTCATGTTGCGTTCACTTCTGTACGTGTATGTATGTGTTCATGTTTGTTTTTTTATGAAGTCTCTTACAAATGATTTTGATGACATAGACAATTTTGTAACTTTTGGTTTTATGCTGGGAAGAGTCATCACCTTCAGAAAACATCTTCAAAAAATAAACAGTTTAAACAGGGATTTGCAGGTACCGTCTTTTGAATTTAACACTCCCCTAATCGTGCTTCAATATTTCACAGATCTGGTGAATATTGCCATTTATTTCAGCACACTAGCATTTGCAGTTTAAAAGCAAAACAGTCAACTTTTTAAGAGAAGTGCCGGTCAAATAGACCTTCACTCAATAGCAGCGGCAGGTGTGTCCAAACTCTATCCTACAGAATCTTAATTTTCTCTTTGTCAAAGGCATTCCAAACTGTTTTGGATACGTGAGATCCAACGTGACAATATAGCTTTTCTTCAAAATACTGTCCAACAATCAAAACTCAAATCAGCCAGCTGGTCCTCGATTTACGACGGCTTTGCAGTCTAGTACTTTAACTTCGTTTCACGTCGACGTAACGCAAACAGATAGTACGTAATAGTCTATCAATCGCCTAGGCACACGCTGTACAGTTCTTTTGTAACCATTGCATTTATATGAAGCAATATTTCTAAATAAATTAAATAGAAAGTAAGTATATACGGCAGTTTCTTTTGCCGCGCGCTGTTCGTAATGTCGAGGCCGTCGTAAACAGGACTTTCGCCGCCGCTGTTTTTTCTCGGTATTCTGTCTTGATTTCAAAAGTTAGATCCATATCCATGCCTTCATTTCAATTAATTTTACAGCAAAAAAAAGCATTCTTTCTCAGTTGCAGTAACGCTAAAAGGAAGAAGTTTTTTCAAATGATCAAAAACAAAATAATGCGCGTAAATTTTGAGTTTCCGGTTTCCTGTTAGAGATTATGCTGCATTCAAGTGCTCATAACATGTAGGAAATTATATAAACATTTTCACGAAGAAAAGAGACTGTTGACTCGCGATGACAACGCGTGGCCAAGTACAGCAATCCACTCTAAATGTGCACATCTGTTTATAAATATGAAATAGAATTAAGCATTCCAATTTGTCATTTTGCCGGGTCCAGGTCTGTCCCCAAACAGACGTTAGAGGCGATCTCTCGTCCGCTCCGCCGAGGCAGGCGGGCACGCCCCGTCTGCTTGTAGTGCTGCGTCGAAAAGTTTACTAAATTTTGCAGCACTTTGCTGATCCTGCGGGCTCTTGACCATGGGCAAGTGTGGCTTCGTCGCACTTGTTGTAGCGGCGGTATCTGTGCTACTTGGGGAGAGGATAGTCAATTTAAGGTAAAATATATTTATTTCCCACTTAATTCTAGTCAGTTGCATACATGTGTCTTGTGGTCTTTCCGAACTTTTCATTCGGAAATAAAAGGAAGAGGACCTTCGCTTCACGAGAGCTGGTCAACAATCACCTCCCCAATTGTGTTCCACTGAAGAATCTGAGTAAGCGGGCTCATTATATTATTCCACAAGAAATACATAAATACATTGTGAATGTTAATAAATATGCATTCGCAGATGACGGTTCAGAGGACATCACTGTCTTTGGGGATGGGCTCGCTTTTGTCAGCAATGTAAGTGTTTGAACCACGATGAGTTTAGGATTATTTTAATTAACTAAATGTTTTTAAAGTTTTGCACAATCGTGGTGCCTACTTATCGAAGCACTGCATTAATAAATGTTGTGTAGCGTGACTACAGAGGGCAACAGTGAAATGGGGGAATGGGGGAGTGAAAGCTATTGACAGAAATTCTACTCTCTGCAAGCATTGTTTGAAAAAAAAAACCCCGTTAAAGGAAACAAAAGCAATATGACCTGGTTTTGCCTGTTATTCTACCTTGATATAATGCCTGCTGGACACACTTAAAAGTACCAACAGCAAAACAAGTGTCTTGAGTATGTTTGTGAGCACACCTACCGTGCCATTTAAAGCAAGAACATAAAATGCATTTGCTAATAAAGATTGGCAGCCCTTTTGTGTAGTCAAAGGTGAGCGACATGGTTTGGTCATTTCATAAAAAGGCCACATGATGTTGTGCATGTGCACCTTTCAGCAACGTTTTTAAAATGAGTCCATTTACTGATGTGTGCATACATCTTTAGACAGTGAACTTGTTGAGTTTAAGTCAATAGCACCTCACCTCAAATTCCGTTTGCCTCAGTTGCTTCAGGATTGGATGAATCAACTTTCAATTCCACACACTAAAAAAATATGTGCTAACAAATACTAATTTAATCAATTACTATGCCTACGCATGTTTGTGAAAAGTACAAAGTGTATTGGCTTATGTCCTTGATCATATTTGCAACAACAAGTTGAACATCATTGTTGTCTGCAATTTTTCTGTTCACAGGGTCTAAAGTACCCCGGAATCTGCTCTTCCGATGCTCCAGGGAAGATCTTCCTCCTCGATCTGAAAGAGTCTCGGGTGAGGCCGATCGAGCTGCGCATGGCGAGAAACTTTGACCTGGAGACGTTCAACCCTCACGGCATCAGCGTCTACACAGACCCAAATGGTATGAGCTGTCCAACATTGAGTTCATGAAGTTAAATATGTTCACCTTGAGTGCAATAACAATTGAGGATTTTTGTTGTTGTTGTATTTTTTTTTCTTTTTTCAAAACGTTGGTATGAGAGTCAATACGCTAAGCATGCGTACAAACCTGTTACCTATGCAAGCATTTGCAAAACCTTACCCTGGGTGTGTCTGTTCTATTAACTAATCTGTGTTTAAATATACATCTGGTACAATGTCGAAATACAATTCATTTCAAGAATTGCCCCCAAAGTAACACCACATAATGCCTGCTGAATGTCAAGGTGGCATTTGAAGATGGCATCTGTCCTCCCTCTTACACACAAAAATGCTGCTACCAGTTCTTTTTAACACGATGCTTTGTTAGTCTTGTTGTTGTTTTTCAGATGGCACAGTGTACCTTTTTGTTGTTAGTCATCCTCACCACAAAAGCCAAGTCGAGTTGTTTAAATTTGTCGAGGAGGAATTGTCGCTGATGCATCTGAAGACCTTCAAACATGAACTTCTTAACAGGTGTGCCTCTCAAGGCAACGTAATTTGCTTTGAAATATATTCATTTTGAACTTGAATGACCGTGAAACATCTAAGGTCAAGCCAAACTCGCTGATGTCGGTTGATCTCCTAATTGTTTTCCTCATGGGTAATTTTGCTAATTAGGTTATAATCTGTATGTATAGGTCAAACTGTCGCCACCGAGAAAACTTTAATAACTGCACAGGCAACATTTTAAGTAACTTCAACAATATTCGCTGTGTAAAAATACGATTACACCTCTCACAAATAAAAACAACTCTTGGTAATGTCTTGCATGATATGAGACATGAGGGTGAACTCCGAATCAATTTGCATGACTTGAGAGGTGTTTTTTTTTTTCTTGGCCCTACAACCACACAGTCATTTGATTTTAGTGGTTCCACTTTAGTATTTTTGATGGTGACCCACTGGTAAAGTGGTTAGCGTGTCAACCTTACAGTGCAGAGGTCGTGGGTTCGATCCCAGCTCCGGCCTTCCTGTGCGGAGTTTGCATGTTCTCCCCGTGCCTGCGGGGGTTTTCTCCAGGGTTTCTCCAGGGTTTCCTCCCATATTTCAAAAACATACATGGCAAGTTAATGGAACACTTTAAATTGTTCCAAAGGTGTTAGTGAGAGCGCGGATGGTTGTTTGTCTCTGTGTGCCCTGCGATTGGCTGGCAACCGGTTCAGGGTGTCCCCCGCCTACTGCCCGAAGACAGCTGGGATAGGCTCCAGCACTCCCCGTGACCCTTGTGAGGATAAAGCGGATCAGAAGATGGCACCTTATTAATCGGTGACTCCCAAACCAACATGCTGAAACTATCCACTTGCACTAAATTGGTCTGAAAATTATTTGACTACAACAACAAAATCTTTTTTCATCGATGTATGCCAGTGACAAATAGTGACAGGCAGAACCAATACTGTCCCCCACTAGATGGCAGGGGGCACAAAACTAACGGGTCACTGTGTTTGGACATTTTTGGTCAGTGATGAGGTGTTGCAAATGTGGTGCACTTATTGAACATTTTTTACAATTTAGTGAAATCCCTTATGTTGTTGGAATTTTCATGAATCATTTGTTTTTCTACATGAAAAGAGCCTATTGATTGTGTTTGCCTACGACTCAGATATTCACGTCTCACAAATGATGTCAAATATTTTGTAACACTGTATAAATATATATCGCCTATTTCCTGTATTGCTAAGTTCATTATGAACTGTTTTTCTTCTGTGTTTTTCTAGTGTCAATGATATACTGGCTTTGGGAGTGGATCGTTTCTATGCCACCAACGATCACTATTTTTCAAATGAACTCCTGAAAACGATTGTGGAGCCTGTCATGTGTCAACCTTGGACTAATGTTGTGTATTATAGTCCGGAGACAGTCAAAGTTGTCTCTGACGGGTATTACTTTGCAAATGGCATCAACATCTCTCCGGACAAAAGGTCGGCGGTTTTTTCATAAGATTTGCTTCCACCCCTCCCCCCAATGTCTTGGAAAAAACTATTTCATGGATTAATCATTATTTCGTTGTCATGAATAGGTATGTATATGTGATGGATTTACTTGACCATAAAGTGCACGTGTTGGAAATGAAGGAAGACCACGCATTGGACTTTGTCAAGGTAAATCATTTCAAAATAGAGAAGAAAAAAAATCTAATTTGTAATTAATACTGATGATTCATTTTAACTTTGGAAAAATATTTTATATAAGTCAAATACTTGAGGAAGTCCATGTAGACAACCCGAATGATAATGTCTTACGACGCCGCCAGGCCGTGGATGTGGGTTCACTCTGTGACAACATTGAAGTCGACCCCAAAACAGGTGACCTGTGGTTAGGCTGCCACCCCAACGGATGGAAAGTTTTGAACAATGACCTGAAAGATCCACCTGGATCAGAGGTTGGCGAAAACTCACCCACCATACGAACCACTGCAACATCCAAATATCACAATGCAATTTTTCCATTTATCAACTCTGATGTAGCTTTGTCACTCATCATATCTGCTATGATGTTGTGTCGTCTAGGTCATCTACATTAAGAACATTCATTCGGAAGAGCCACTGGTGACGCAGGTGTTTGCCGATGATGGTCACAAGATTATCGGCTCCTCTGTCGCTACGACGTATGGAGGGAAACTGCTCATTGGATCAATATTTCATAAGGCTTTATGCTGTGATTTGGACTAGGCGATGAAGTGTACATTTCACAAAACCACTGGAAACACTAATTGAAAGTAAAGCAAGTCTTTGGCACTGTTCTTCCCCCAATATTGCACTTATGTCTCTTTGTAAATCTGTACTGGAGCCCAGTAAGGCAATATTACTGTACATTCATTTTTAGTGTTGGTAAAATTACAGGTGAATAAACTTTTTGCTGTGCGTTTGGCGACGAGTCCATCTCGCCCAAATTCTACTTGGATGGATTTCATTTTACGCACCCGCAAATACTATAGAAACTATTTTTCCGATAGATGAATAAGCCTTCACGATATTGTACGTTCAAACACTAAACATGTATTATTGTAAAAATCAGAACGTGCAGAAATAAAAGTTTTTAAATGAAATTTGGTGCAGCACTGTTGCTTATGATATTTCTATAAATTCCAGACGGCAGTTGTTGAAGTAAGCGAGGCAGAAATTGCATTCGTTTCCTGAAGGAAGAATGTGGGGGAGAGGGAGGGGGGGCAACTGAAGGAAATGGTCAGTCTTCTAGCACACACACACTTTTAATACTGTATACTTTGAACACATGGACATAGTCCTTTCTTTTTATGCTTTACTAAAATGTAACATTTGTTATGAAGACACTACTTTGGGGGGTTTGTAAGTGGAGGACGCAGCTGGAATTGAACCCTGTACCTCCTTACCGTTTTTATTTTCTCCCAAAAATGGCCAATTACAATACCTACCTACTAATCAGACAATCCCGCTCTTGTCTTTCCAGAGGATCTGGTTGGTCGCACAAGAGTGCTCCTGCAGTGCCCCCTCGTGGCCAGGCAAACTTACGTTTTGTGGAGTAAACTGGCATCATTTTTGAGATAAAAATGTTTTTCCGCAGCGTTTTTTAAAAATTGTTTTGTGGTTTGTAATATTTGCTTCCACGTTGTTGGTGTGACTGCAGCATTTCTTTGTTGCCTTTGTGTTTTTATCAGCATTTATGTGTTTAGGCTTTTTTGTTTGCGTCATTCCTCGTTTGTCCGTATTGCAGCATTTTTTTTTACAGCGTTTTTGTTTTACAGTTGTTTTGTGTGCTTCTAGTTAGCACGTGTGTTCGTCTTTTTTGCATCTTTGTTGTTGTTTGATGCAGCATAATCTGTGTTTGCAGCGTTCGGCCGTTTGCAGCGCGTTTGGCTCTCTCGGCCACCGTGTTACACTTAATTGTTCTCCGGTACACTTGCAACAACTGGCATATTAAAATAAAACCAAAAATACTTGCTTGTCATGACTGAAGGAAGCCAAACAAGCGACTCATTTTAAGGCTCCATCACAAAATGAAAGGGAACTTTGATATCGGCTACTGGGTATCATTATTGATTGATTTATTTTTTATTTTATTTGGCGATTTCAAGTGTGTAGCATTACATTGACAGAGCATAACTTCAATCCCATGTTGACGTCCTCTGACGATTAACTCTCAATTTCCATTGTGTTGGACCTGCGTAAAGTGGTTATTCTTTTTGGAAAGACACCAGATTTAGATTCCGTGCGTCACATAAACCAGGGGTCATTCATTCCCCGGTTTATTGACTTTCTCTCTCGTTCAGATTTGCCCGGGTGAGCTCAGTGCTATTTATCCGACTGAGGATAAATAGGTGTCTTTTGCCGCACAGTGTGCTGTGCGATTTCAACATGGAAACACTCGGCTTGGTCTCAGTGGCTGTAACACTTTTTTACATGCTGTTTGGCGCGAGGATGGTCAAGGTGAGGTAAGCAACGTTCACTTTGGACATCACATCAGCTCTAGCCTACTTTACGTTTGTATTTTTCTACAGTTCTGCACCGTCACTTACGTCTCCTTCGCAAACATTGTAGGGAAATGTATCTTGCGTCTCGACAACCTGTCAAGAATCACCTCCGTAATTGTGCACTGCTGAAGAATCTGAGTAAGATCACGTGAACACGAAACATTTGCGTATTCCGTAAGCATTCATTAATTTTTTTTTTCTTTTCAGATCATGGTACAGAGGATATAACTGTCTTTGGGGATGGACTCGCTTTTATCAGCACTGTAAGTTGCACTGGTCTAATGTTCACCTCTCTCTAGTCTTGTCCTGTTTGGCATGTACGTGTCATTCACGTTTTGCATCAACTGTCCTTTTAATGATTGAACAGCAACATCAACTTTTACAAATAAATTAAAGACAAATGTTGCACATGACCTGGGGCTGGTCTTCTGCCTCTGGAGAGCAAGCTGATCATGGTTGAGGACCAAGAAATATGTTTGGACCCAGTCTCAGAAAGATCCTGGTCTGTCGGCCATACTGGGGGATTTTAAAAAATGTTAAAAATGTTAATTTAATACATTTCAATCATATGTGACCGATGTACATGTTCAACTTAAGTCAACTTATTTTTTTTTTTCTTCAGTGCAGTGGTTTTCAAAGTGTGGTACGAGTATCACTAGTGGTATGCGGGCTCCCTTTAGTGGTAAAGTATGCAAAAGAATCACGGAGTTAAATATTCAAACTGCATATCAGGTGACAACGGCTTAAACATTACAATCATATTAACCGTACATTTGTTAAGTACAGTTCAGTTGTATTTGCCTTTCAAGGACAAAACATTGGCATTTATTTAATTAGAGGTGTTCGCTGTCAAATATTTATGTACAATTTTTAGTTGAAATTCTCCGTACAAAATGTAATTCAACTATGTAAGTACAGTTCCCTTCTTTCAGTGCAATAATTTTTCAATGTTAAAATTGTGCACAATGTTAAAATGGCTTCCAATAACTTTAAACAGCTTTTAGAAATACACTACAACATCTGCCTTGATTTTATGAATATTTGAACCAAGTATGTTCCTCTTTTTTTCTTTTTTTCTTCTTATGTGGTACATGAAAAGCCAAATGTTTTTTAGGCAGTACTCGGTGTAAAACAAAAAAAAAATTAAATACATTACAACCACAATATTAGACTATAAAGAGAACTTACAACTAACATCCGACTTTGCAGTCACATAAACTGTCAGGAGGGCCTTGACCCACTCCCATCGAATGCACAACACCAGAGTGACCCCAGTCTTGATTGTACTGCAAGTCAGTGTCCTTATTTGAACCATTCCAGATGCCAAGCCATGTTGATATCGGCGCAATTGCTTGTTGATATCAACTCAATGTCCTATAATGTGTAATTTGATGCCGGGATCTTTAAAGGTGGTTCGGGGGACATGGTTAGACGGTGACAATTTTGCTCAGTTGGGGGAACAGCTGCAGTTGTTCACAAACTCCTCTATCGAGACAGTAAAGCTTGACTGACTTTTCATTTTTTATTAATCTACACACACACAAGGAGAAAAATGGCATCTGTGTAATTACTGCTCTTACAGTGTGTGGGGTACTCCGATTGACCAACAGGGCACATCACACACATAACGATAACCACATGCATTTTGGCACCACATCAGTTTCTCACCACCTGCCTTGCATTAATGGACACACCTTCTACATTGACCCAACAGGTCTCTTGGCAAAACACTTGTATGGGGAGTGCTGACTAACCACACTCCAACCCTTAGAAGCGGTAACTTTTGCAAGGAACTGGCTTAACGTAACCAGAAAACACAATATTGGCCACACCTTTATCTATGCGCTCATTCATGCGCTCTCCGCAAAAACGAATGAATTCTTCCTCTGGAGTGAACACGACACAGGTTTCAATTCTCTGCAGTTGGGAGTTGAGATGATGTAAATTCATGATGTCTCCCTGTACATTTTCAATCTTCACAGGGTTTAAAGTACCCTCGGTTGCCATCCTCTGATGATCCTGGTAAGATCTTCCTCCTCAATCTGAAGGAGCCTGACATGGAACCCGTGGAGATGCCCATATCAGGGAACTTTGACCCGGAGACGTTCAACCCTCATGGCATCAGTGTCTACACAGAGCCAACCAGTATGAGCAGTTCTGCTTTGAATTGCATTCATTGTCTTTTTGCATAAGCGTGAAGACAATTTATTTGACAATACAACAATAGATGATTTTTTTTTTACAGCTGTTGAGTTTATGGACAAACCTATTCTGAGACAGTCTGCTATTGTGCACACAAAAGTGTTGTTGCTCATTCTTTTTCCCCTTCATCATTTTCAGATGGCACAGTCTACTTGTTTGTTGTGAATCATCCTCATTACGGAAACCAAGTTGAGTTGTTTGAATTTGTTGAGAGGGGATTGTCCCTGTCGCATCTGAAGACCTTCAAACATAAACTTCTTCACAGGTATTCTAACACTACATTTCATGTTTATAACTTAACTTGACAAAACTCAATCATGTTCTTTATGTCACTTATAGTCAGTAACATTTTTCTCTTTTTTCCCCCCACTAGTGTGAATGATATTGTGGCTTTAGGAGTGGATCGATTCTATGCCACCAATGATCATTATTTTTCAGATGTACTGCTGAAAAGTATTGTGGAGCCTCTTCTGGCACAACCTTTGAGTAACGTTGTGTATTACAGTACAGAGACGGTCAAAGTGGTCTCTGATGGGTATTACTTTGCAAATGGCATCAACGTTTCACCCGACAAAAGGTTGGTGAGTTCTTTAGAAGTTGCATAATTGAGAGATGAATATCTACATGTTGTTTTTTGTTTTTTTTTATGACATGAATAGACATATATATGTGGCTGATATCCTTGCCCATAATGTGCATGTGTTGGAGCGGAAAGAAGACAATGCATTGGCCTTCGTCAAGGTAAAGTAAAGCAAAAAGTACTAGTACGCATGTATCCTTAGCAATCATTGTTACATGAAAGCAAATTAGGGAATGCCCTGTGATAAAAAAACAACAACAACAACAAAAAAGCATTTCATTCTATTTTTATCTCCTACATTTTCACCAGTCCGTGGCTTTGGGCTCACTCTGTGACAACATCGAAGTCGACCCAAAAACAGGTGACCTGTGGTTAGGCTGTCACATCAACCTAGTGAGAATTTTCCAATTTGACCCTAAAAATCCACCTGGATCAGAGGTTTGTCTCAACACTCTTGTTTAATTTGTCAACCTGATTGTGATGTGTGGTCACTCAAATCCAATTCGCTTTTTTCCCTTATTTCATCGTACTTCCCATGATGCCGTGTCCTCCAGGTCATCCGCATTCAAAACATTCTCTCAGAGGAGCCAGTGGTGACACAAGTGTATGCCGATGACGGTCACGTGATTATGGGCTCATCCGTAGCGACGATCTATGGAGGCAAACTGCTCATTGGATCCGTGTTTCATAAGGCTTTATGTTGCGATTTAGATTAGGAATGGAAATGTGATCTTATGGGAAAAAAAAGGAGACTTGAAAAAATGAATGAATGAAGAAATGGGAATTTGAAGGATTTAATTTGAATTTAAGGGTGCCTGTAAAGAGACATATTGATGGTACTGCATGTAGATTAGCCTGAGATTCAACCGCACAGTTTGGAGCGAATGAAGACAAAACAAATAAATTACAGAAATTGCGAAACACATTGCAAATAAAGTCGTGGGTATCACTTGGCAATGAAATGTAACAGAAGATGACGTGGCAGGTTTATCATTAATGTGGTGTAGAAAAATGTGAGCCCTGACCTCAACTCCATCAAGCACTGTTGGGATCAACCAGAGCAGAGACAATGACCAACTGCACATTGTCCCTGTTATAATGACAATATTTTTGTCCATGTCGTGCCTTATTACAATAAACTTTACCCCTTTTCATCCTTATCAAGTAAAACATCTTCCTCTACTACTTTAGAAATCGTAAACCGAGTCACAGCATCGCTTGGCTGTGCAATTTCTTCCTGTGTGCTTCCCAAGGGTGGCACAGTAAATATAATGCCATCGTTTGGTGAATCGTTTTGACCGCTGACTTTGTCGAGGGCGTCATCGGTTCTGGCGCCCTCCGCTGGTTCCGTTGTCGTAGAATTTTCTTGGAGACACGACTGACTCTCTTTGCCTTGGCATTTGTCATCCTTGGGGTTCATAAACACTTCACTGATGCTCATCAGACATCTGTGTCGTGGCGAGTGATCCAGCATCTCGATGTTGGTGGTAACGATGTCGCTGCAGCTCTTGGAGCGATTGAAAACATCTATGGAACTTGGTTTTGCGGTCATTCCAATTTCCTTGATGACAGTGCTATAGTCTTCCTCTTTGTCCGATAAGAAGCTAAAAATATCAATGACGGACAGCTTGGCCGCGTTCGACTTGGGCGTGACCTCTTCGTGGCTCGGTTCTTCATCATGGAAGGGTCGGCGTTTTTGTCGTCTTTTCTTCAACACCTTGTGAGCCTCCACGACCATGTTTACATTCCAGCTGAAGAACAGAGACAGCCACGCCAGGCCCATGTAGATCCATATCTCTGCAAATACTTTGTACAGCCTGGGGTAGTCGATATTTGGATTCACACCTGAAACGAATGTGCATGTGGTAAATACAAGAATGTCATGTACCACAGAGAGGAATCGACGAAGATCTGACGTTCAACCTGCCACGTAATCTCCAAAGCCGACAGTTGTGAGGGTGATGAAAGAAAAGTAGAGGCCTTCCAAGTAGCTCCATCCTTCCAGGGACATGAAGACAAGTGGAGGGAAAACCAAGTGCACGAAGAGCCCCCATAACAGGAATATAGCTGTGCAGATAAGCTGGACACGTTTCTGACCCCCCCCCCCCCCAAAAAAAAAAAAAAGTTTTAAAAAAATTGTTTTTTAAAGTAATTTGCCATGGTTTCCATACTTTATGTGTTAAGTCTTACCACTGGCACGTTTTTGCGGATGAGGATCTGGGAGAGACGTTTTGCCCGGTCTCCAAAGAATGAACCCAGCTTACTTAACCATACCAGACACAGCGGGATGCCGCACAGACCATACAGGATGCAGAAGATTCGACCTCCACTCGTCTTTGGGGCGACATTACCGTAACCTATAGAATACAACAACAACACAAATGTGTTGTTGTGGAGGATGTGTAGCAAATTCAACTATCCTAAACGTTTGTATTTCTTCAAGGGAAAAGAAATAATTTCCTCATCATACGTAGGTTATTTTAATAATAATCACAAACTACAATAAGAACCAGTGAAATATTGTAGGGCAGTACAGTACTCAAGTGGTTAGCACATCTGCCTCACAGATCTGAGGTTCTTAGTTTTCTTAATGTCGGCCCGGTTGTATGTGCTCCCTTGTTCACCCTTGCATGCTACGTTAAAAAGAAATCAATGATACGTTAATTGAAGACTCTAAAGAGCCCACTGGTGTAAATTGTTGCTTGTCTGAGTACATCCATCCATTTTCCAATCCGCGTTATCCTCACAAGGCTCGCGGGGGGTGCTGGAGCCTATGCCAGCCATTTTCGGGTAGAAGGCGGGGGACACCCTGGACCGGTTGCCAGCCTATTGCAGGGCAGCTTGTCTGAATGTGCCGGTAATTGACAGTGAAAGGTCTGGTGTCTACACTGCCTCCTGCCCAAAGTCAGCTAACTTGATTTTCACTGCTTTATTTTTATTAAACTTAAAAGGGGGATATTCAATACAATACGGAAGCCAGACAGGAGACCTTTGACCTCTTGATATTTTTTTTTTGTGTTGGCTACTTACCGGTAATTAACATATCTAAGGCTCATTGCATTGTGAATGGGGGGTGCTCACATAGCATGTCAGAATCTACAGTATTGGATGGTAAATATATCCCAAACAGTTTTGCACCCACGTCCAATGAAACAACTACTTTCCACGTTGGTGTAAAAAATCTCACTTCTATATGAAAACTATCTAGTTTGACAAGCAAGTTCGCCCAGAGTTTTACTTTTAGTGCTATACTCTCCTTTATTCTACCTGTATCTGAACAACTGTGACTAAAAAGAACTGTTCCATCTGCCGTACATACAAAATCATTGTTTTATTATTTCAATTCGTATTTCAAGTGCATGGGCATTTTTAGTGGAAATAACACACACACACCTATTGTTGTGACAACAGTCGCTGCAAAGATGACAGAATTACCCCAGTCCCACATGTTGTAATGTTTGTCCCCAGTGATGATCACACCTTGACCTGCAGCTTCTGACGCTGCCTGAAAGGTGTCATAAAGAACACACTCATTAATAAGAACATCAACAATTCATCCATTTTCTACAGGTATAATGCTTGACCTCGTTGCACCCTGGACTGTTTGCCAGCCGATTGCAGGGCACACATAGACAAATGAAACTTTTACAATCACAATGGACAATTTGGAGCAAGCCGAAAGCTAAGGAGTCACGAGTATGACAAATATGAAGTAAGTACAGATTGTCACCATAAATTTAAGAACTGTGAGACAGATGTTGTCAATGTACGTGGCTGTACATATTGACACTGGCAATATTTGGGCTACTAAATGGAGAGAGTATAATGCGTTAATATAATACGTTCTACGTCATTGCAAACCACAACAATAATCATTGTTAGTTAAATTCCTCTCGAAGTTTCAACGTTTTCTCTAAAGGCGGAATTTTTGACAGGTGTTACATTGGAATCTATTAGATGTGCAAGTTTAGTTGAATAAAACACGCGAATAAAAACATCGATACTGTGACGTTTTGTAACTTAATAAAACACTTGTTGAGCCATTGAAGACGAGACACACCTTGTGCCAACATTCCAACATTTAAAAAAGACGTGTAGGTTCATGCTTACTGCCCGTGTGGAGAGTATTTTAAATACCGTCACGCTTTTTCCTCGTCGAAATACATGCATGACAAAATGAGCTTTTTTGTTGTGGATCACTTTTTTAGTGCTTTCTAACTCAACAATGAAGCATATTTCTGAGACGAACGGAAAAACTGAAATACTGCGCTCTGCAGCCTCGTTAATCTTAAATGTACTTGTAGTAAGATTTCCTGTTTAATTACAATTCGGAACCGACGAACTGTTGCGCGAATATCGACTTGTATGGTAAATAAATTCATACCCCAAGAATTTCTTCCAGATCCTCTTTCCGAAGGCAGGGGTACTTCTCCAAAATCTTTTCTTTTTGAAGAACATATTTGCTCCTTGCCAATTCCCAGTTTGGCTCCTCAAGAATTTGAAATATCGCAGCCCCAATCGACAAGTAAAAAATAACACACGATGTTAAAAGGGGGCCCTGGTCAGCCATATTCAAGAAATAACTTTATGCCCCATCCGGCCGCATCTCTCATTACCGTTTCAACCTTCTTCTTCCTGAAGTAAAAAAAAAAAAAAAGACCTGTTCGATTCACACACAAGCGCGCGTGCGCACGCATACGCGCACGCCTCTCCCAACGTTCAGTCGCCTGAATTACGTAATTACAGTGTACCTGGCTGGTGCTGTAGGTAAAAACGCTTTGCAGGTTGACAAAAACAATACAAAAAGTGTCTGGTTTAATTGTTTGCGGCAAATTGTGATCTAAATTGGAGTAAATATTCATCTCATCTAAGAAACACATCAAGTCCACACACACATATATTACAAAAAGTGAAATGATAAAAATGATAGATTCAGAAAGTGTCATCAGCAGCTGGTACGTAGTCAAAGAAAAGCAAAGAAGAGGATGTCATTGAAATGTATTGACCAGTCCATGATTAGGAATGCTGGGTGACTGGTTGGCATACCAGTCTCACAATTCAGAGGTCATGAGTTGAAACCCTGGTCCTGACATTCCTGTGTGGAGTTGAATGTTCTTCCTGTTTTGTGTGGGTTTCTTCTGGGTGCTCCAATTTTCTTCCCATTCCAAAATCATGTATGGTGGATTAACCGACGCCTGTACATTGTCCATACATGTGATTGATTTCCCTCTTGGTGCTCTGGTGACCAGTTCAAGGTGTCTATCTATCTATCTATCTCATTGTACAAGGTGAGCTTTATACAAATACAACCATTAACAAGTAGTAAACTGTGTCAACCATGCAAGTGGTGACAGTTAGCCTTATCTTCATTTGCAAGGACCCAGAAGTAGAAACAGCATGCATGTGTTTGTGTAAAACGGAATCGAAGTGGGGTGGAGCCACACTGCAATGAATGATAATACTGTACTGTATTGTACTGTACTGTACTTGAGTTGATGCTCACCCAAGAAAGGCGACAGTGGTCGTGCAACTATCTGTGCTCATATGATATTCTAATTATGGAATACCTTTAGTGTCAAAATAACACGATATGCCAGACTGTGTCATCGATCTGATAGATCTGAAAATACCTAAAAATGTAAAATGAATTGTCATTATAATTAAACCACTCTAACCTGTTGTGTACCTGTACTGGTTGGTACGTTGTTTTTATTTTTTAGGGACTCCCTTCAACTGCGCACGCGCGGCACCTTGTGCAATAACGCCCACGCCTGTATTGTAATGTTATGAACCTAATGGCAACATACTATGTGCGAGGTGAGTTGTGACGCTTTTGCAACCCCCAAAAGGAGCTTAAATGGACAAAAAAAAAGAGTTAGTGTTTATGTGTAAATTACACTACATAACTCCACCCTTCAGGTCGACGATTTTGCTTGGTCACTGTCCTACGTCACCGCCTCCGTGGAAACCCGTTTGACTCTTCTTGCGGAGGGAAACACCGGAACTAATGGTTTCTCACTAAAGATGGCGCCAACATCCTCCAAAAATGTCGTCGCTCAGGTAAGAAACATTTTTATTTTGCAAAGTCTGCGTTTTACAATGTTTTCAACTAACATTTCTCTTCCCAGCTGTTGGAGAAGGCTCTGTGTATAAACGCTAAGCACCACCTAGGTTTGCACTCCCGAGATAAGACTCACATTAATAATATGATACGAATACTGTAAAACACTATCGTGAGTATTTTAAAGAGTCATCATTGCAATTAATTAAATATTTACAACTTCAGGTAACATTATTGTTTTGTTCTTCGTTAATGCAATGTATTATTATAGATGTTTAGACTTAATTTTTAATATTGTTTGCTGTCTGACATTGAATAGTCTATCCACTATATATTGTTACAAAGGCCTAGACTGTTTGACTTTTGCTCACTTGACAGTCTTATTTCTTGCTTTTTCATGTGGACACACTATCTTGGACGTTGACACGAACATGTGAGTAACCATTCACTTTTAACCTATAAAGTATGATATGGTCTGATGTCCAATTCGGATGCTGCTTGTGTGTCGCACATGTAAAACTGGGTTACAAGTATGGTCATTGTAACTCTGTGCAACGGCTGCATTGCGGAATTTCTTCACTTTTTTTTGGAGGGCGGGGTGGGGTCACAGAGTCACCCTGATGCATTTGCGCGCAAACACATCTTTATCTTATGAGAACATATGCTCTCGAAATGCCAGATCTGTGTTAAGGTAGCCAGGAAATGGGGAGGGATTCCTTCATTCTTGCTGCGAGCCTTATATGTCTTTTCATTTATCATTTTATTTCATATACTTTATTGTCCCCAAAGGGAAATTTGTCATGGACACTCAACTGGTTCTGCAGTTTACAGTCTGCAGCATCATACACACACCAGGGCGAAACACACCACAATCCCGTGACACTAATCAAATCAAACCAGTGTACACTAACCAACATATTTGCATTCATTATCTTAATAGATGTAGGAATAAAAGAATGTTTGTAACAGGCTGAAGCCTGCTCCGGGGAACTCTAAATCTCCTGCCATAAGGAAGAAGTTGATACTCTTTGTAAAGAATGTAAGTTTGGTCGGGCAGATTTTTTTCGAGCCTGTCTTATAGTGGATTGTTCATAGATGGTGTTGAGAGAAAGATGATTGTTAGAGGGTATTAACAATCATCTTTCTATCGTGAAAGAGAACAGGTTCTGATTCAAAATGGTAGGCGCACATCTGATGATAGACAGTTGTACTTGAGATTTCTCACACGTAGTAGTAAATAAAGTAAGTTAGCTATGCATTTTGTAGCATTTGTCCTCGGCAACGACTGGCTGACTTTTGGTGAGAGGCAGGTGCACCCTGGATGGGTCACCAGTCAGTCACAGCACTCACTACTATGCATCTTGGACACAAACAACCTTTCACACTGACATTTACACCTATGGACAATTTAGAGTTGTCAATGAATTCAACATGCATGCTTTTTAAATGTGTGAGGAGTGCCTGGAGAGTTTGGACCCTGTACTTCCCGAACTGCAAGGCAGATGTGCTAAACACCGGTCCACTGTGCTCAGAAATGTTTTTTTTATATTTCTTTTGCTAATTAAAAATATCAGTTGTAACTTACCATAATTTTGTGTGTAAATACTAAAAGAATTGCAGTGGTTGACCTAACATTTGATAAGTGTGCTAATTTGTTTCTGCACTAGGTGGCAGCACACACTAGCACAAGCAAGTACCATTAATTAAAACACGGCGATGCACTCAGATGAGCAAAAAAAAAAAACATCACTGTTTGGCCAGTGCAGTGTCTTTCTATAAGAGTTGTTATTTTCAATCCCGAGCAGACAAAATAATAACCGTTTACTTTAGATGTTAAATTTTATGATACATTTAAAATCAGTGCTGTATGGTTTTACATATATTTACAGTCATTTTTTATACATATGTATTTATTTTACAATATACATGAACAGCTTAGTTAAAATTAGTTCCTTTGTGGTCGACTGTAACTAAATGTACAGATTATTTCTTGAAAAACTGTGCCTTGATGCAAGTTCATAAACATAAGCCAGACCAAAGAAGTCTGCTTGTAGACTGGGGCAACAACATTCTTTCCTGCTTTATGAATTCTTCATGATATAACAGTGCCTCATGAATATTGATGTGCCGTTGCCATCCCATTAGTGCTCCTGAGAGCTCAGGGCGGGAGCACAAACAAAAACCACAGCGACTGTGCTTCCGTGCGTGCACTCAAAATTCATATTTTGCAGTATTTTCCTGGCGGCGCGTAGCTTTACATAAGATGACTACTGTATGATGTGTAACATGCGCCCAGATGCAGCGCTGAAAGTCAAAGGGAGATGATTTGGGTGGATGCAGGACTTTATTATGTAATCATCGAGTGACTGAGCCAGAGAGGGATAAAGATGTTCCAAACAAACATAGTCCTCTCCCCACCCCCACCACTGTGACTCTGCTGATGCTGAATGACTGAATGGTGCTCTGCATCATCATACATGAACAGTGCACATGGCTGTTCTTTCCTTTTTTTTAAGACATGTCACTTTTTTAGGGTGTGTCCAGAGTGTGCTTGTGAGTGTGAGCTCGTCAGTTAGTCTGTGGTTTCAGTCTGGCGTTGTCTCAGGGGATCTGTGAGGTCTGTGAGTGGCGCTCCTCCCCTCCTGGTTCTGTCTCCCGTTGCTCTCTTGGGTCCAGCACAACACCTGCTTCTTGCACTGGCACACGACAGTCTCCTAAGCAACTGAGCTGCAGCACCACTCCTTCATGTGCCCCATTGTTTTTCTCTCTCAGACCTGGGCACGCGAGATGAACTGAGCAAAAAAACTAAGTGCTACCTATCTCTCTGTTCGGGCATGATTAGTCGGGTCTCTTCCGGGAATGAGTTAGGAAATGATTAACAGCACTTTGAACACCCTGATGTGGCGTCACTTTGCTCTGTGACTAAAGTCTACAAGAAAAAAAGTGACTTTTGCTAGCTGGAAGTATAATTTTTTTTGAGTATCCCCTGCAGACCGGCGAATTTGGGCTCATTGGATTAACAGAATCACCTATTCACTGGTAAGATTTTGAATCGCTAACTGCCGGGCATACTACATGAACTCGTCTCTGTGAGACAAAGGTGATGGTGTCTGAGAGAGAATAATGAACCCCTTCACTGACCCCCTTCCCACCCGCCCGCTGCCTATCAAACGTATGGCCGTAATGGGGTCAGGCAGATGGGTGAGCTCCATTAAGACGGCTTGAATGTGTGCACACAAGTATGAATGTGTTTGTTTGTTTTTGAAATTCAGATTGATGGGTCGAACCCTACACTTTATGTCAGTACTACGTGTAACTGGCTTTTAGTGTCTTAGGAATGAGAACGTTCAAATGATTTGTCTGGTATTGCCTTTAAGATTGTTTGTATAGCCCTCTCTAGTGTAATAAGTCATTTTGTAAGTTAAAACTAAATATAAAAAGATGGCACTCAGAAGCATGTGATTCATAGGCAGTGAGCAAAGACACAAAATGAGAAGGGACAACCTTATGGACAGAAAAAAAGAAACAGAAATCTCACTAAGAGTACCGTGGCGTCCTCGCACCTTACAAAAACATGGTAACATGGTGAAGACTCAAAGTCAGGGGTCTCAAAATCGTCGCCCAATCAACATTCGCAGCTCTCTGAATAATAATATGTGGCCCACTACTTGCCCCCACGTTTTTAGTGTGTCGTTGCCCTGGATGGTTTGTGTGTGTGGGGGCAGAGGGAAGTTGTTTTTTGTTTTTTTTTAAATCAGCTATGGTCTACCATACTTCAGGCTCATGACGGCTTTCTTCAAAATGGAATTCTGAAGTGACACCAAGAGAAGGGAAATTTATCTTGTCACACAGTTGCAGCCATGTATTTCTTTTTAAAACTGCCATGAAGAGAGAGGTTGGTGTGAAGAACAGCTAAATTAAAGAAAATCAGGAGATGCAAAATGTTATTGTTGATCACGGGACACCCAACATGTTTTGAATGCACAAATAAATTTGCAGTGCTCAAGAAATCAGACGCCATTACTCAACCGGGGAGATGAAATAGAAGGCCCGGACATCAATCTTGTTCACGTTGTCAAGAACCGTCAATGATCTGCGCGGTTACTAATAAAGATTGAGAGGATTGGATTAGTTGTGCTTTTTTTGACTACTTGAACCGCTTTTTTTTTGTGGAACAATTGGTGCAGCCCAGACACATCTCCAGTGGCCCCCCACATAAATTGAATTTGAGATCCTGCTCTAAATTGTACTAAGGTGTGTGTGAAATTTTTGGCGGCTGACTGTATATGTGCCCTCCGACTGGCTGGCGACCAGTCCAGTGTGCGCTCGGCATCTTGCCCGAAGCGAGTTAGAATCGGCTCCAGCAGACCCACATCCTATTGAGGATAAGTGGTGTAGAAAATTGATAGATGGGTGTTTCCACATTTTGTGAAATATATCAAAGTTAAAAAAAGTATTGTAATGTAGTAAAGCTTAAATAAAAAAAAAACAGTTAGTATTTCGCTGAGCACCCTCATCTGACCTTTCCCAGCAGCTGTTGTCGATACATGGAAAAATACATAGGTGGAGAGATGGACAACTGTGTTTAAAGATTAGTGGGGAATTAAATTACATGTTAAATGTTGATTCCGTTATGATATCCAGCATCTCTATGAAAAATAATCTAATAAATTGGTGTGCACATTGCATATGCGGTCGAATCGTGCTTGCTTGGTGCGGAGTCGGGTCCAAGCCTTGAAGGAGGCTCCGCCCCTTTACGAGCGTCGGACACCTCCAGCACAACAAAGCATGTGTGGCACCGCAACATTGTTCCTCATCTGAACGTGCCGACGACTGGATTCTGTCCTTTTTTGACTTCTTCTTTACTCTTGCCCATTGATGCGCAACCCGCAGTTGGTGAGTTGGAATGCACCGATGACGATGATGGGCCGGGTTTGTTGTTTACTTTGGTTTGCCGCACATTCGGCGCCATTTTCGTACTCGGATAGTTTAAATAGTCGCCGCGCGGTGGTGCGACACAGACAGCTCAGGTCTGCGCTTTTCATTTGCGGTAAAAGTTCCAAGTCAAATCCGATCTATGTTGTTTATGAAATTGCTTCTACGCCTTATTTTTGTGAACAATGCAGAAATGAATGGTGTATTTGAAATTGGCATTGTAGTGAAGCTCACAAATCAAAACTACTCACTATCTCTGTATGTGAGTTATATGGGTGAACATGGCTGGGGGCGCATGTTTTCACTCGGCTAAAACACGCATGCAATAGCGTTTGAATGTGTCAGGTGCATTTTATTTTGCATCAGTTAACACACCGAACGTCATCCTCAAATAATTAGTACATTAGAATGGATAATTTCATGTTTGTTTATTTTTTTTCTCAGTTGTTAACAGGACAATATCCAAAATACAATTGAGATTCTGGCATGCTTTGATGTCGGTTTCGTCCTTCTAGATCCCTGTCTTACATCGCGGTGATTCCACAGCACACTTAGTTGACGTGCAGTTGTTCTTCACGCTGTCTTAGAGATGCTTCTGCTATTGAATTGAATTTTCTGCTTGACTTGCTTTCACCCCAAGAGGGCGGATGTGTTAAAATACCCGCACTCACTTGGCGCAGAATATAAAAATAGGTGCCTTACACTTAAGCGACCATCGTGCAATAAGCTTCCTCTCCATTGATGATACTGCTGGGTAAATATAGTCCGATAATCTTTCATGAAGCTGCAAATATCACGTGGGGAGGATGACGCAGAGGCAGTCAGAGTTCATGCGGTGCACCCAGTTGCTAGAGGAAACAGCGAGGTTAAAAAAAATGACAATGATGGTACTATTATTACTCGGGGTCATCAGAATCGCGCTGAAAGTGATGAGAGCATGTAAGTGATGCAGAAGGATGTTTGCGACTCTGCTGTGTGAGAGTGAGGTTATTGAGGTCCCATCGGAGCTTGCTGCTGTTAATCCTCTTTTGGGAGTTATGATGCGTTTGGGCAGTTAGACTACCATTGTAGTGCTAAATAAACAAACTCCACATGCCACAGTTCTTTGCTTGTCAATGACTGAGGAATCCACCCATTTTTCAACATTGTATTCTAAATTGATGTACTCTGCATCATGTGTTGCACAGGGTGGATTGTATGTTTCTTTTGATACCATTTAGTTGGCCCGATAAATGCAAACACATCTTGACAAAATGTTGAGTGTTTGGAAGCCTTCTTTCTCTGTGTTCTCTAGTGCACACCATTCTCGCAGCTCGGCTTTGGCTGAGCTGATGTTGGAAACACACTTACAGGGTGACCATACAAAATCAATCAGGCTGCTTCATTCGTTGCTTCATGTTACACTATCAGCAGCACTTGCCATCTGTGTGTATTGATTCATTGGGAACTGGGTTTTGAATAAGTTAACAATGGAATAAACCTCTGTAACTGTGTAACGAACATAAAAAGACATCAATGTCTTAGAATGACCTTGGAATAGTGTACCCATTCACAGTTTTATTATCCATTTAATTGTGTCTGTACACATTAATTACTCTGCAGACCGTGTTTAGTTTCTTTGTCTCTTTTTACTTGCGGATTGATAAAAACAATGACTAATGGCCGCTATAGTCAGTCAAAACTCAACTAGGAAATATTGCTAGTGTTGTTAGGCAGGTCTGTTTTCATTAAGTGACCGTTTGGTCCAGTGCGAAAAGGCACGGGTTGGCATGTACTGTATGTCAGCGCGTGTGTACTATATCTGTGTTTACCAACAAGTATAATATTGGGAGCGACTATGTGATGTGAGGGCAAATATCCTGGTTTTTAGCTGAACTCTACTGATCTTGTTTTTTAGCTGGAGTCCCTTGTAATACAGTACCATGAATGAGCATAGCGTAGCTAATTGTCTCCGTCTCTTCACCAGCTCGTCTCCATTGAACGCCTACAACCCATACTGGCAGTGAATCCAAATTCACAGAGACGAGGGATAGACAGACTATCAGCGCAGATATTCGGCAAATTCGGCATTGCCTTTTAAAAATGTATATATCTTTTCATCTTTTAATGAAGGCCGATACAAGATCAATTTAAAACTGTTTTGACTTCAGGGAACTATTTATTTAAATTTTCAGTTAACTGTTCAAGAGATGCTGCTGCCTGATGGGTCATCTCTACATTTTATTATTTATTTTTTTGAACAAAGACGTGAAAGTTTAACATTTCATTTCTTGGAAAAAAACTTTATTTACAGTAGAAATCAATGGGCATCGATTGTTTCAGTTTTGATTTAGCTTTTTAAGACACACTGAGGATGCTGTGAGCTCCATGATCTTTTCATATGATTAGAATTTTAAAACAAAGATGCCACTTGTCTGAGATTTAGAAAACAAAACAAAATCTAAAAAGTTGTTCAACATATACTTAAAGGCTGTTCAACAAGTTGGAGATAGTATGTATTTCATAAACTTTTTTATGTTAATATTTTCCGTTTTAAAGATTCCTATTGCTAATGGAGACAGTGAGATGGCCATTGAAGGCAGGTAGGTAGAGATAATCTCACTCGATAACTTGGGCCTGCTTAACTCTAAACTCCTGCTAATTACTTAAGCCTACTCCTGGTGACAAGGTAAAACGCTTTCCTTATTTTAAATTGACAAAATAATGTAATGTATGTGTTCCAAACCTGTATCAGCATTCCCATTCATGTATATATTTTTGCAACATGAACACGAATTGCTCGAATTGTATGTATGTTGGGGCAAGCGTGGATGCATTTGTGTCCATGTGCATATGCGTGCCATGTGTTGCAGAATGCTGTGAACATAAATAGATGTGAGCTCGTCAGTAAAGGCTAACTAATGAGTGTAAGCATCCTCAGCACAAACAGCTATTTATATACCATACCTCCTCTTCCTCATTCAGCCCTTCTGTCTCACTTCACCTCATATTTGCACACCATGTCAGAACAGCTGTTAAGCATCACTCATATATGGTATAAGTCTGAATTTTAAAAGGATTTCTTTTTTTTGGGGGGGGGATGAGATAAATTGGCATGGAATGGCAATCATCCAATCTACTTTACAAGTGAGGTCAAGGAAATAAAAAGACAAACTAATTTATGCACGATGTTTCATTCAACACAGCACATTTCGTTCACACTATTTCTTTAGGGCAGGCATGTCAAACTCATTTTTGTCACGGGCCACATCGTAGTTATGATGTCCCTCTGAGAGCTGTTCTGACTGCAAACCCATGTAAATGGGTGATTGCCTTATATTTTCATATATACAGAACAAATTGATGGATAACTAGGTTTGAAATCAGAAGCTAGTCAGTAATTGTTCACCTATTTTTTCCATTGATTTTTACGGAGGGAATGCTTGCAAATAACATGAAGTTGACGTACATGATTTCCTTTGATGGGCCCCAAAAAATTATGTTGTGGGCTGGATCTGGGCCCCCAAGCCTTGAGTTTGACACCTGTGCTGGAGGGAGATTTCATTCAACTCGCTCTTGCTAGAGGGTGGCCTACTTCATCTATAATTTACCTCATTAGAAAGACTCATTATGTATTATTGAGGGCATCCTTTTTCTTTATAGTGCAGTGGCATTTATTTTATTGGCTCCATGATTTAAAAAAAAAAAAGATACAGTCCTGCACTTCATCGAGCAAGGTCACTCCTGTTATCTCCATCAGTCAAGTGGAGGCTCCCCCCTGCTCAGCTGGCCTATAGCTAAGATGTTAGATAGGCAACTCAAAATGGAGGAGGCAGCAGGCACAAGCTCAGCTGGTCCATTAGGAGCATGTCTGCTTCCTGACAATCAGAATTGAGATGACAGAGCATTAAAAGACCCGGTGGAAGCTGTGAGCACTGATGCATAGCTACGTGTGTGTGTGTGTGTGTGTGTGTGTGTGTGTGTGTGTGTGTGTGTGTGTGTGTGTGTGTGTGTGTGCGCTTGTGACATGGTGTATGTTTGGTGACCTAGGGAAAAGGCCTATGGGGGGTCTCTTGGGGGGGAAGGGTGGTCAGGATTAGTTATAGAGTGCAGTGTAGTTATTGGTCACTGGACACAAACAATGGGAGGGCTAAAGAGGATTTTAGTGCGTGTATGTGTGTGTTGTGTGTGCCTGTGTGCGGTTCCCTCCTTCTCTCCTACATTTCCAATGGGAGGTGCATCCATAGTATAGTGGGCCAAAGCTTGTATCCTTTGGGGCGACCCTGTGCCTAGGGACGAGTGGCCTGCCTCTCTGTCTGCCTGCCGAGCATCTCCCCTCCCCCTAGTTCATTCATGGGGGGTGGGGGGGGCTTCAACTCATATGGCGGACATTAACACTGCAAAATTCGTGACCAATTAGGCAAGACGTATTTCAGATGAGTTGTATCGCTACTGTAAGGGAGTTTTCTCAGCCAGTAGAGGTTGCGTGATTGCATAATGCTGGCAGTTTATTTCAGCCAGTCAACGGCTTTAATCGGCAAGTAAGACCTTTCTAAATATGTGAGATCTGTCCTCTCCGCAACCCCAACAAAGTCGTGTTCATTAAACTACAAGGCTGCTTTCCTTCAACCGTCAAGTATACAATTACAATGTGCCTATTTTGAGGTTTTGTTTTTAAATATTGCAGTATTTGCTATATGTTAAATACCGTAACTGGACAGGTCACGATCCAAACAGTTGCTCTTGTCTACAGTCAACGTCTTGAGAAAGTTCCTGTGGCTTTGATGTGACAGTTTCAAATTTTGTGTATTTTGTACCAAAAAAAATTAGATAAAGTATTTATTGAGTAGGGCATAAAATCTTTTTGCAAAGCAAGACTGCCTGGCATTGGGTATTTGAATGCTCGCAGTGCGTGTTTTGCTGTTATCAAGCTGTTCTCGTATGTGAGAGGGTCGAACTACGTAGGTCGGTGCGCAGTGTTGACACGGATGATACAAGCGATGCTAATAGGCACCTACACAGTGTAGAATGCCTCCTTTGTGCCCATAAGATTTAATGAGTCTGTAACAGGCGAGGTTGTGATAGTGGACACACTATCCAACAAGAACAGTTATTGTCGAATTATTCTCGTGTGCGTGCATGGCAGGATGTCCATGCATGAGTGTGTATTGCGAATGTAGTCTGTGGCTGACAGTTGGGTAACTGCCACTGAAAGGGGAAAGAAACAACATAAAACAACAACCGATTGCTTAATTGTTGATAGTAACTCAGTGAATGAATGTTCTGAAGAGGCAAAACAGGAATGTGTTATTCTTGGACTATTATTAGCTACGAAACCTTAGAAGCGTGTTTTAATTCTTTTTGAGACGAACTGAAGCAAAATGTTTTGGTTTCTTTGCTACTACTAATGTTGGATGGATACACAAGCCTGTTGCCATTTATTGCATATGTTTGCCAAACAGAATTACGCATGTTTACGACACACAAGATTATAGTTCATTGATCCTAATCTTGTTTGTTGTGTTTCAAGTGCAGCCGTGTTGTGCTCTGTCACATTCTGAAAAGCGCCGTGACCCGTCTACATTTCTGACTGGCTTCTTCTTCTCCATTCCAGTGGCTACCATGACAACAGAGGCAAGTGCCGTAAGCGAGGCGGACACTGAAGGCAAGCAGAAGGCTAGCGCCGCTGAACCTGAACCTGAGACCAAGCAGAGTCCAGAGGCAACAGCATCAGAGCCAGAGGCGGAACAGGCGAGCAAGAAGGCACAGGGACAGGCCGCTGAGCCTGCCTCGGCTGATGCAGCCTCCTCCCCTGAAGAGGAGCAGCTGAAGCCCCGCACCAGAAATTCTGCTGGCAAAGGCCTCTCTCGCCTCTTTTCCTCTTTCCTTAAACGCCGCTCGCAGTGCTCAGAAGGAGAGGGCTTTGAGGCAGAGAAAGCAAGGGAGGACAAGGAGGACAAAGAAGAACAGGCTGGTAAAGCGGAAGAAGAAAAAGAAGAGAAAGTGAAAACTGAAGCGAAGGATGCTCTCCCAGAGGAGACAGCAGATTTGAAGGAGGTAAAACCAAGCGAAGAGACACAACAAAAAGAGGAAAAAAAGACTGAGCCGGATAAAATAGAGAAGAAGGGTAGTAAGAAGAAAAAGAAAGACACCAAGAAGAAAGCAGAGGAGAAGGATGCAGAGACGGTGAAAACCGCAGAGGAGAAAAAGGAAGAGGAGCAGGACAAGACGAAAGCGGAGGAGAAGAAAGAGGAGCAAAAAGAAGAGGCCAAGGTTGAGGAAACTGTCGAAAAAAAAGAAGAAAAAGTTGGAACAAAAGAGGAGAAAAAGACAGAAGATAAATGCACCGAAACTGAGCCTGAAAAGGAGATTAAAGAGGAGGAGAAAGTTGACAAAAGGTTAGCAAAGAAAAAAGAAAAAGAGGAAAGGGTGAAGAAAAAGGAAGAAGAAAAAGCGAAGAAAAAAGCAGTGGAAGAAGAAAAGGCAAAGAAGAAGGAGGAGGAGAAAGAGAAGAAGAGAGAGGAGGAGAAGGCAAAAGAGGCAGAAAAAGCAAAGAAGAAGGAGGAGGAGAAGGCCAAAAAGAAGGAGGAGGAGGAGAAGGTAAAGGAGGAGAAATTAAAAAAGAAAGAGGAGGAAAAATTGAAGGAGGCCAAAAAGAAAGAGGAGGAAAAATTGAAGGAGGACAAAAAGAAAGAGGAGGACACATCGAAGGAGGCCAAAAAGAAAGAAGAGGAAACATTGAAGGAGGCCAAAAAGAAAGAAGAGGAAACATTGAAGGAGGCCAAAAAGAAAGAGGAGAAATCAAAACAGGTAAAAAAGAAAGACGAGGACAAATCAAAAGAGCCCAAAAAGAAGGAAGAGGAGAAAGGGAAGAAGAAGGCAGAGGATAAACAGGAAGAAGACAAAGGGAAGAAAAAAGAAAAAGTGAAAAAAGGAAAGCAAGAAGAGCAAAAGGGGTCAAGTGAGGCGCGGGTGAAAGCACCAATTGCTGCCCCAGAACCCGAACTTAAAACTGAGCCAGAAACCGAACAAGCTCCTGATCAGCACTCACTCAGCAGCGCCGAGATGCAGGTCAGAGGAAAAACCGCCAGGATGAGTGGTTGTCTAAAGCATGATTCTGGTCATTCAAAAACAAACTTGTCTCTGCATTTATCTCTTCTCCCTTTCTGACGTCTTCCAGCCAGCTTCAGAGGAGCCCAAGGAAGAAGCTGCAATCAAGGAGGAGCCCAAAGTAGCGGAAGAGGAGGCGAGTGCACAGAAAAAAGAGGCAGAAACCGAAGCAGAGGAGATGGAAGCAAAGGGAGATGAGGAGCCCAACGAGGAAAAACCTGCGAAAGAAAAGAAGACCGAGAAGAAGGGTGACGATGCCAAAGGCTCCAAACGACTGAAAACAATCCAGTGCAAAGTCACTCTGCTGGATGACACTCAGTATGAGTGTCAGCTGGACGTAAGTCATCGCAACTAATGACGGGACGTTCACAAATGTTTGGGGTTGTCTTTCTGATTGCATCTTGTCATTTAGAAACATGCGAAAGGACAGGAGCTCATCACAAAAGTTTGTGAGAACCTCAACCTGCTGGAGAAAGATTACTTCGGCCTTGCTCACTGGGAAACACCAAGCAGCAAGGTCAGCTTTAAACTCAATATTTGTTTGCATGGATTAGATTTTGTTCGTGTGCCACTCCCTTACAGCTGGGCAGCTAATTGATTTTATCAGTTCATTTACTGTCCTTGTCAATACGATTGATTTTTTTTCCAAACTTTTTTTTCTTTTACTAATGCAAAGCACGTCGCCACTGACATGTACCGAGTACACTTAGAAGGTGGTCGTGATCAGAGAAGTTGGTCAACCTCAATGTCAAATATTGCAGTTGCCACCTTGAGGGCAACCTGAACATGTGACTGAGACACCATGGTGAAGCCACTTCAAGCTTATGAAGTGGAGTTTTATCTGACAGTAAATAAATGTTCTTGACTGTTACATTTTTCTCCATCAGACATGGCTGGAACCCGCCAAGGAAATCCGAAAACAGGTGCCAGGTGCTGTCTACGAGTTTACTTTCAACATTAAGTTCTATCCTCCTGACCCGGCACAGCTTACTGAAGACCTCACAAGGTGAATTTCACTTTGGTGTTTATGCTTTTGTGAGATGGCCTCTAGACTCTAGCATCATACTTAGGAGAGTGTATATAAATTCTGGGAATGAATAACTGTGTACAGTATCACCTCTATTATACATTCTAAGCGCTTCTCTTTTCCAGGTACTATCTGTGTCTCCAGCTGAGAAAGGACATCATGACTGGGGTTCTTCCATGTTCCTTTGTCACCCTTTCCCTGCTGGGCTCTTACACTGCACAGTCAGAGCTTGGTGAATATGACCCAGAGGTCCATGGAGCTGACTATGTGAAAGATCTCAGTCTTGCTCCTGGACAGAGTAAAGAGCTGGAGGCAAAGGTGATGGAGTTACATCGGACATATCGGTAAGCCTCCAGAATGTATTACAACTTGAAGAATCTGAACCCTGTTTTCAATATTTGATTCAGAACCCATCTTCTCTTTTTTTTTTTTTTTTTTTTAATGTGGAAGGTCAATGACTCCAGCCCAAGCCGACATGCTGTTCTTGGAAAATGCCAAGAAACTTGCAATGTATGGTGTGGACATTCACCAAGCCAAGGTGATATCTGGTGCCAACAATTACCTATTCTCCTATTTCCCAGCATATGGGTCACATCTATCGCATTCCATAATTAAATCCAGACTGTGGAAACATTTGATAAATAGCGTGGAATTTGGTCCACGCTCTCGCAACAAGCTTGATCTTAAAAAGGCTGTCTCTACTGATGAGAACGTCTTATTATGAGACAGAAGCATGCTTGTAGGTTGAAGGAGACCAGAGTATCATTAATTACACAAACATTGTAATCTAGTGTGTCATGTTTGTGGCCACCAAAAGCACCAGCAAAAAAAACAACACGCCGCCACTGTTACACCATGTCTATGAAAAATCATGGCCCATGATAACACAACCAAACATGATCACTCTAACAGACCCCCCCCCCCCCCCCCCCCCCGTTCCCCCATG